>CAJQUW010008172.1:0-263815 GCA_907163375.1 Prostheceraeus crozeri
TAGCTCACCGTCATGCTCAATGAGTAATGGGAAAAAGACCGGACCAGGACACCATAAAATCAAAAAAAATGGTACTTTTAAAAAACGACATAAATTCATGAATTTAGTCCTTTAAAAACCTGCAAAAGGGGACTAAAATTCACAAATTTGGGCGTTTTTAAAAATACCCAATATTCAATATGTTCAAAATCTCAAATTTGAGAAATTACAATTTTCACCCTCAAAATCATGACCGTTCTAGGACACTAAAAATTATAGAAAAGTTAGTATCTCAATTTGAGAATTACAATTTTCATGAGCTTAAATCATGAACCGTATCTAGGACGCTAAAAATTATAAAAGTTGAAGTATCCAAATTTGTAGATACAATTTTTCACCCCCAAAATGGATGACCGTTCCAGGAACCTAACATCATAAAAGTTAAGATCTCAAATTTGAGAATTTCAAATTCAAGATTTTATCCATCTTTCAGGTTTTTAAAATATAAGCATGTGACTAGCAAATATTTTTTTAAAAATGGATTGAAACAAAATGTTGAAGGAACTCGAAATGGATGAAACAAAAATGGAATGTGAACAAAAGTGGAAGAACCTCAAACTATATCCTTCGTTATCTTCAATTAGAAAAAAATAAGTGAATTAAATAATGAAAAACACAAAGATAGAGTTAGTATATGAAAGTAAGAATCTCAATTATTATTAGATTAGAGCATTAAACAAAGTTACGAAAGAGATGGACTAAAGTGTAAGAATGTAACAACAAGGAATTGGCATATTCTAACCATGAAGTTTTAGGTGCTGTTCACTAGCAATTGTTATATACACATCAGGTGTTTATAGAGTAATTCCAGTAGTTGCTACAGCTTGTACAACGAGGTACGGTGATTTTGCACCTTCACTTGTTACAATGTTAGATAAATCTTTAATAACTAAGAAACGAAAATCATTAAAAACTAAGCATTTACATATTAAAGAAGTCTATGATACACTACATTACTACTTTCAAAGAGTATGTGATGATAATGTTATTACGTTAGATGAGATTGAAAAATTTGATCAAATAGCTAATGAAGTAAATCCAGCGATATCATTTCAATCACAGACGAGAAAAGTAATGATAAAAATAAAAAAGATGGTAAAATTTCTAGTGATGGTAAAAACTTTTATTGATGATACGAAATTTATTAATGAAGAAAATGATAAAATTTTTTTACAAAGAGCTAAAAACTTTATTAGGACAAAACTTTATTAAACAAAACTTAATACGAGAAAATTTTAAACGAGAAAATTTTAAACCGTGAAAACTTTGAAACGTAGAAAAACTTTTAAACGAAAAGTTTACAGCGATCAACAAGAGCGAAATATCTAAAAAAATAATTTGTTTCAGTAAAATGTTTTTAGAGCTGTATACCAATGTTACCACAAAATTCAAATCATTTCATATTTGTAAAAAAATAGGACAAAATTTAAAGCTGATAATAAAAAATGCAAAATATTAAAACATATATATTTGTATAACTTTGTTATTAGACTCGGTAAACAATTTGTTCGATAAAACTCTTTCATTGAATTTTGTTTATCCGCATAAAATTATTAAATTGTGTTAAATCAATAATCTTTTGACCAAGCATTATTAGACGATTGTTTTACAAGATCAATCTCATATATCTACTTATACATAAATCTCTTAACAAAATCACTTAAGATTTCTTGCATTTATTTCAAAATAGTATAAAAATATATTTTTGCATTCTTTCTAATAACGCGAGTCCATTCTAATGAATACATACTTTGATTGTCAAATAAAAATCACGCTCTACAGTTATTATGTCTAGCCTCGTTTGTGAAATAATTTCTTTGAACGAGAGCGCTGATTTCTGGTCATCTAAAACACAATCATCAAAAATTACACAATGTTTCATTGTTTTTATCTAGTTTACTAGGATCTTGCATATTACCCACTATCATCTATTTAATTGGTATTTTTATATGCTTTTATTTTTATTGGATTCAACTAATTGTATATTTTTGTGCTGCTATCTTCACACCACAAATTTATTTCTGTCTCATATTCAGATTTTTTCGTTATTCTTCCGAATAGAGAGAAGCAATTGCTGTTTTTGCGTAAGATTATTTTCAAAATCCATATTTTAAAAATTGATAGACGGGTTGTTCTGCTTGTTGTTGTATAGAACGCGTTATAAGATTTGTTATAATCTAAAAAAATTTATGGAAAAGTCGTCTTAAAATTTTAAATAATAGATAGTGTTTTGTGATCGCACATCCTGATCTACCGCAACTTAACTGCTAAAACTTTATTCAGATAGCCATTTGGGATGATGATATAAATTATAAGTTTAAAGTTTTTATTGATTTAAACGTCATTTCATTCATTCTAGTTTAAAGTAATAAATTCATCCATTATTTGAATTTAGTGTTTTTTGAGAAACACAAAAATAAAAATAAAATTTTAATTTAAGTTTATTTTTTGTTTTCTAATTAATAAGATTAATTAAGATTAATAATGATTAATAAGATTAATAATGAAAATGATAAAAAAAATGCAAACTTCTCTATTGTAGCGTAAAAGTTTACTACCTCCCGAACCCAAAAGATCTATCATTAATCCTCTTCACCTCCAAAAATTTATTTCTTGTCCTTTTTCATCAGTGATTCTAATGCCAATGTTGTTAATAGTTTTTTCTTGAGTAGATAGTGGAAAATATATTAATGTTATATTGCGGAATTACCATTTAATCTATAACCAATGGGTACGAGTAAAAGCTGGAAAACTGAATATTACCATTTGATAATTTAACCATTTATAGTATCCTCCCCTTCAATAATGTCCCACAATGACACAACAATTGAATTTATTTTCAGTTTTATTGTGAATCTTCTCACCTAAATGATAACCTTGACTATAGTCTTAGTGTGTGTTTTATTAAATCCTTATAGGCATTTGACAATGATCTATCATGATCTTAAACAATCCAACTTGATGATTTATTCGTTCATAAAGTATAAGAGAAAAGTTTCTAATTCAAACTGCCGGTTCACATGCAAAATGTAATTGTTTCTTATCTTTAAAATGTATACTAGCCTAAATGTCCTCTTAATTTCATTTGATATGAATAATGTTTCAACTTCTATCGTAAGAACCCAGGAAGAGCAAAGTTAATATTTTCCATGTTTTGCCTTTATCAGTAGAATATCTAAATTGGATCATTCACATCTCATTGATAACGTTTTGAATAGTGTTTAAATGTGGGAGAAAAGAAACTAGTCAATTGAGACCGATTTTGATAATTTTTTATTGAGATGTTTTCCAACTGTAGGAATGGGTTTCTAAATTACAAGTGTGTGATGAGAGTAGTTGTTATAATTTTTAACGTCGTACTAAAATTTTGATGAACGCCAAAACACTCTCTGTCAAATTTCCTAAATGATTATTAATTATTTAGTCCTAAATCTGCTGAACACATTTTTAAGAGATAAAAAAAAATAATAAATATTTTTATTATAAAAAAAGTAAAAACAACAACATTATTCACTACGGGCGAAGTCCTGGAGGACAATCAGAGATGACCAGTTTACACTTCTGTTTATAAGTCCTCTTCATTTAGAATCGTCGATTTTCTAACAGTCATTTCAAGTATAGCGATGAATTTCATTAAAACTAGAATTATGTCGCCTTCTTTTATGTGGCCGATATGGAGAAATATTTAATCTATTTAGTAATTTTAGTGGATCCATCGGTCGAAAAATACAGTTGAGTTTCTGTTTTAATCTGTTTTTCAGATACAAACCTTTCCCTACTGAGAGAACTCCCCTAGATAAGTCGAATTTTTCGTAATTGTTTATAACGTCCTTAGGAGGATTTTAATCTACACCAACTCTGTTCTAACATAGGCTTTATATTTTATGAAGATCTTCTACCGCATAATTTTTTAAATCTGCATCCTCTTAAAAGATCAACAAAATTTCTATTCTCAACTAATAGGTTTTTTTATCTGCGTAAAAATTAATCCCGTAAAGGTTGTGAAATATTTCTTACACCAAGATAAATCTGTTGGCCAAATAAGTTTTATCGTAAAAAGAAAGTAGAATGTACGAATAACAGAGATTTTGGTAATTTTTTATCTATGTTTGCCTCTAATAAACCATAGTCCATCTAATAGTGTTTTAAGTAGCAGATCCGCTATATCAACACGTTTTCATTAATTTCCTTTCAAGGTTTTAAATGTGTTCGACAGTTTTTTTCATACTCAGTTTTTACTTCTTCTTGAATTTTAATTTATCAAACATATCAGAGTGAAATACCAGCGTTTGACATTCTATGTTGAAGATGAATTTACTTTCATCATAATTCTTTGTTTTAATTAATTCCGTCTAATTGTTTTATTCTTTTAAAATTATCAGCTCTAACTTTTATCCATTTTTATATGATAATATTTATCTGATTATTATTTTTATAATATTTTATATTTTTGATTGTAAACAATTAGAAAATAGAATAGAAAAAATAAAAAAGGTAAAGTAGTTATTCCATCATGTAAAATATTCTTTTTCATCAAATGGATCTAAAGCTAATTTATGTTCTTCTTATAAATACTTTTTATGTTTTTGAATTAAGTCATAATTTACATGCTGAGATTTTTAATTTCAGTATTAAATTATGCATTTTTATAATCTTGAAATGTTATTTGAAATTAAGCCACTGATGCCTTTGAAATTCCTTTTAATGTTTTATGTTTTTTAATATTAGTAGTTGTATTTTAACAGTAACATTTAGATTTATAAAAATCTAGCATCTGTTATGAAATCTTCATTTTCCTACTAAATCTGCTTTTCACTATACATAAATCAGCAAGGCATGCGATGATATCTTTTAGTTTATTAATTTCTCATCAAGTTTAGAAATAACTAGCTGTAATGTTAATTCTAAAGAAAACAGAGATCGGTATACTTAAAGTGTAATTTCAAGTTTTTGCCATAAGCAGTGCGCTAAATAAATCATATATCAGAGTCTATACATAATATAGTATATTTAGCTAATTCTAATATAGTTAAACCATAAAATTAAACTATACTCATGTTTTACGCTTTCTGACGTAAATGTAAAGCACATAGTTCATGCACTAATACTAGTAGTTCCTTTTAGACAGGAAGGTTTCGCTTGTTCAATTTATGAAACCTATCTTTCATCATTAAACTATTTCAATACATGTGATGCAGATCTATTACTCACATTTTCTAAAGTCTTACCAATAAAATGCCTTATTCATGTAATTATTGAAGAACACGTTTTCCAAAATCATCTATTATTTCTTATTAGATGAAGTTGCGTTTTTCCATACTTGACCTCAATATAATTATTTATACCCATTTAGCTTTGAAATATACACTATTCCGGTCGACTTATTTGGGAGAAATCATTCCAGATCAAAAGACCATCTAGCATTCTCCTTCAAAACAACATACTTTCCTTTATTGCTTGTGTTGAACATAAGTTTTTAGAATGTTGGTCGCGGTCTTTCTTAGAATAAAGATGTTTGATAATCTAAAAATCTTTTATAACTGGGGAATTTGGTTTTCATGTGGGCATAAAGGATAATATTTTGTTGCATCATATTTTTCTTTTTTTGTTTTTTTATATTTTCTTTAAGCTTAACCAGTGTATACTAAATCAACTTACATATATATAACCAGAAGTTACGATATCGCATCAAAGATGTTTTTGATACATCAAGATGATTATTACACCATTCATCTCACCTGTTGGTATTCTAAGTAGCGCGAGCAGAAAAATATAACTATTAAACGCATCATAGATATAACAAAAAGTTTTCTCTCAGTGAATTCATCAAATTGCTTTTTCACGTTCTCTCTCCTTCTCGTTTATCGTTCTCGCAAAATTTCTACACAATATTTTATTCTTTTTTCTTCTGGAGATAAAGTGTTTCATTATTCCATATTCTTGAGTGTGGAGTTTACTTCTTATTATAACATTTCTAACATATTCTCTTTAGCCTAAAACGGATGAAACGCCACCGTCGAAATTCCAGATTCAAAAATAATAATTTATCATATGTATTTTCCTTTATAATGTTTAAGTTTAACACCAGATATGTTTTAAAATCACTGCTAACCATGTTAAACCTGGTGTAGAGATAACAATAACATGGATCGAGATTCCTGTCATGATTCTAACACATATCACGAACTGTTTTCAAAAAGATCACTAGTATTAATACATCTATCTGTAATAGTTTCATTTATAGCTCCTACCCTTGTTTAACAATTTAACTCTCTCCAATTTTTTTGTTCAGCATCTGACAAATCTTCTTCAGATAATTGTGATGTGTTTTAGATTTGTGATTATTTAAATTTATTTATTGGAGGATGTTGTTTTTCTCCATAATTATAATTCACAGAATTAAAATCAGTCTATCTGCGAACAGTGAATCCACAGGTTTTTATCTCCAGTTATAATCAGTTCAGTCCGACTGTGAGCCACAGGCTAGATTCGTACTGCAGTACGGAAATAATACAGCTTATTTTAAAAATGGTTTTAAATTATACTTTATTTAATATTTTACACTTCGTTCAGGTTTCAAATTTTTCCCATAACAGTCTAACTGAATTAGGAGTAAACAATCTAACATGCATCTAAAATTCCAAATACAACCTAATTGCATTGAAAAGCATCATTCTTCTTACATGTTACATAGTACATTTATTTTTTGTTGATGTATGATTTTTCCAGATGAAACAAAATCTTTCATTAACTAGATGGAAATACATATTTAGACACCATTGTAGGAAATATAGAGGCACAACACAAGTTATATTTAAATTTGTTGTTCTAGCATTAAGATTACAAGAATTATGGTGCTGCAGCAACCTCTATATAATCCATTTAGATGATCATGATCTTTTACTTTATTAAATATATCTACCTCTGCCAGTTTTATATTTATTTATAAAACACCATGTTTTTTTTATTTCCACAGTAACATGACCCAATTTATTTCATCATAAAATTCTTTTTCTTTCTTCATGCCGTTAATGGTATCATTGGTTTATTTGTGTTTCAAGCAAGTTGTGAAAAACGTCCTTGTAATTCTTCTACTTTCTTTGTAAACATTTCTGAGCGCTGACTGTCTTCACCATAGTATGTGTAAAATATTCCTGATTTAAATAATTCAGGATAATTTAGAATGAATGTACAAACCTACCAATGCACACACACCACCCCCTCGACTGGACGACCTCCGGCCCCCCGCACCCTCCCCCCCCCAGCCCCGCACCCCAAAAAATAGCCCCCCCCCCCAACATAATGGTTTTTGTTCAAATAAACTATTTATTCTTTACTTTTGTTCACGATGCACTTTTTAACCAGTTGCATTTTTTTCAGAATTAAAAACCGAAGGTTCTAGGGCTTGCGTACCATTTTTCAGATTATAATTTTCAGAATTATAAATATTTCAGAATCGGATGAAGCCCTGGAACTTTCCGTTCGATGAGATTGTGTTCCATATTAACATTATAAGTATAGTTCATAAATCACAATAAATAGTAAAGGGGTGAGCTTTATTTTTGTAAAATACCATTTATTATATTCTAAATAATCATCTTTTGGAAATGTGTTTCTGACTGCTTCGTTTTGTTGACAATTCTCCAAATGTCTATTCATTTCTTCTAAAGTTTCTAAAACATTGTCATACATTGAAGACAAGGAAAATATTTTATTATCTGAAGTTAGTTTGTAAATATAGAAACATCTTTACACAATATAAAAATGTCCCTGATAATATAATATATTCCGCTTGTGCTATGGTTTGTTTTGACTGTTCTAGCATTTTACAAATTCATCTTTATATATTTCATTAGCTGTTTCATTTAATTTCTTTGTAATATTAAATGTATTTTGATGATAATTTTGATTTAATATTTGTAGCTGATAAATATACTTCTTTATCATATTGTTCTCTTTATATTGTTGTAGGAACATTTTTTTTAAACATTCATTTAATCGGAGCGAAGCTCCTCTGGCTTTAGCCGATTTCTTTATTTTCTTCATTATTTAATTCTTTATTATTTAATTTTTTATTATTTTCTTCATTTAATCTTTTTGAATCGTTTCTATCATTATTTTGATATTTATGGTGATATTCTTGTATAGATAACATTTTTGTTTGTTGTTTGATAAATCTAGTTTTACATTTTTTGTAAACTTATTTATTAAATTTTCTAATTTTTTGTTGATCATTCTGAAGATAAAGATGAATATTTGTAATTATAATCATCAGTACGTCCTTTATAATTATTGTGATTGTAATCATTATTGGTGATAGTGTTTTAACAAGTTCAAATTTTTCAGTACATATTATTTTTCCTTGGTTTTAAGAAAAATATTATGATGCATGTAAGTTTCCTCTATCATTCATATACTATTTCTGATTGACATAATTATTTATCTATGTCAAATAAAATTCTTTTGAATCTGAGTAAAGTGGGAATAAATTTTACCAATAGAAACATAATTCACATTTAATTCAAGAACACAATTACTTCAATTAAATTTTTATTCTTTTTATGAAACTTTATTAACCTATGTATAATCATATGGAAATTCATCTAAAGCCATCAGAGAGATCAAATTCATTTATGTATTCTTCTTATTGTAATGACTTAGTCTTTCTTTATGATATTGCTGCAGGATGTAAATGTGCTATAATACTGCCACAGAAAACAATAATCATCTTCATTTTTTTATGTTGATTAATTGTGGTGAACTGAAAGGTAAAGGAACATAACTACCACAGTAGTATTATTTTTATATTTATCAATTTACATATTTTTCCTATGGATAGTATTTTAACAAATCACTCCAACCAGATTCACGTAACTGGGCTTCAATTATACAGCTTTTCTAATTTATAGTATCATCGATCGTTCAAATATGAGGTTTGTATATCATTTACATTATGAATTCTTTGTGAATGTTATGTATATAATGTCCTTGTATTATTTCTTCAGGAATTCCATCAGGTCCATTTTTGTATAAACTGTACTTCTACATTCATATAGACATTTGAAAGATGTTAATAATAAAACGTATATTATAAAAGTTGGTTAGAATTATCAGAAAAAGTTTTATCGGTTTCATTATATTCAAACAGACTGATTAAATAGCGCGTATATGTTTATATCTGTTACGGGCGAAGCCCTAGAAAACCTTCTGTCTTGTAAGGCTTCATCGGTTCGTTCTTAGCAGCTTCATCAAGATGTCATCTATTTCGTTAAATTCATCAGTAATCTGCTAAATAAATATCTTCATCTCGGCACAATGTTCATCTTCACTATAAAAAACTTTTTTATATTCCGAATGGTGAATAATTCCATAAAAATATTTTTTTAACTATTTATATCAGTCTAGGTAATGTGTGTCTACATATAGTTTTTATAACTATTTAAGGTTTTAATAGTGTGATTTCCTTCATCAACTCGTTCTACATTTTGTAAATGCCGTTTTACTTTGTAGATGAGATTGATAACGTTCTTTTTGTTGTGGCAACTTTTTTTTACATAAGTGTGCCAATCAAAATTTTTCCATTTTTTTATTTATTTTTTTAGAGAAAATTTGAGGAGTAAAATTTTTTTTTAGAAAAAAAAATTTAATGTTTTAAAATTTTTTAGAGAAAAAAATTCTAAAATATATATAATGGAAAAAATCCTAATATATCTGTAGAAATCGGGCTCGAAGCCCTAGAACCTTCGGTTCGATGAGGATGTATAAATTTGTTTAATTATTAAGTATTGTCTCACTTACACCAGAGTTTATAGAATGTCGTTTTATATCATTATATGTTTTTTTCGTGCTTACATCAAATGAGTAGATTTCTAGCATTCAGAGAATATGTAGATTTAACATCAGTTATTATTGGTGTTGCTTTTCTTTTAAACCGTTATCTAACATCATTTATTAGCCAATTTTTAAATAGTTTAATGTTTCATTTATCTGTAATCTGTTAGGGCATTGGTATTACTGCAAATTTTGCATTTAATAAATAATGATCAAAATAATAAATAAAATGTATGACATGGAATAATTTTTAGTTGGTACTTTCTTATTGCTTCTCGAGAACTCCTAAAAAGATAATTATTATGTTCTATAAACTTGATTTGATAAATGTGTTTTTGTATTTGCATATATTCTAAACTATCAAAAATGGTTGAGAGTTATTATAGATTTTACAGTGGTTTCGGTATCTACTAATATATTTAAATCTTTAGCGACATATACTTGCATCATGTTTTCACTTCAATTCACGTATAATGGAAGTCAACACTATTTATTCCATATTTTATGATGTGTATAATATGATAAAGGCGATATTCATTTTATAATTTTTATTAATATCATTATAAGAATGCTGCAATTTATTTTGTGGTAGTGTGTAAAAAATGTTTTGAATGTTTTTCTCTCGTAAATGCTTCTTTATCTACATCACAAGCTTTATGAGCTAATACACACTATTTGAATATTTTAGATGTCTTCCTTTTGTAAATCTGATTCTGACATAATATTTTTTGTTTTCTGCTGATAAACTTTGACAACATTCCATCTAAAATTAAATAACAGCTTTATATTTCAGTGTACCAGCAAAATTTTCCATATCATATGTTAACTCATCTAATTGTTTATCATTATAGACGTTTTTGTAAAAGTAGGGCCATTCAGCGCAGTATGCATACAAAAAATATGTACTTTTGTTTCGTATCCTATATAATATTGGTTTATATATTTTTTAATAAGACGTAGTTCTTACCACTTACCAGTTTTAAAGCCGTCTGTAAACAATGAACATGTAAATTTTCTTGATACATTTTACCTTTTTTGGGTTTAGATGTACTTTTTATTATTAGTTTTATCCTTAATCTTTACTCCTCCTCAGTTCTTCCATCCTTTAAAAGTTTTTATTTCTATGTTCTTATAAAAATTTATATGCGTCCTTTTGTTCCTCTGTTAGAAAGTAGACCCCATTGGTTTCCAATACATATAAGCAAGATGATAAATAAAAAAAGCGATAAAATACATGCAGAAACAAATATTTTTAATACAATGGAAATTGTTTAAACAAAAATCCAACAAGAACCGTGTAAGATCTGATGTGTGGTAATTTTTTTATTAAGAGATTGAATTAGGGGGTAGTGACTCTAAATATTTTTTAAATCTATATTATATATATATATTTTTATCTATATTATTATTACTATGATTTTTATCTTATATTATTATAGTAATGTTTTTATATCTATATTAATATATATTAGTATTATATATAGGATTTCTTCTAACACAATATTATTAAGCGTATCCGCTTTTTGAGATTCCGGATCTTTGAAGGCGGTTAGTTGAGATCTTGAAACCTACAGTGTTTATTCATAATAATTATTTTTATATTATTTATCGTTTATTTGCATATAAGAGATTTATGACGAACTTATAGATTACATTTACTTTTATTACTTTTAATTAATAACCCGTGAATATAAAATCTTACCAAATTGACAGTTCGTTTTATTAATCCATGTTAATATTTTATTAAAATAAAAATTTATGGAGATGCAATTCTTTTTAATTCACGGACTCCGCATGTCTTACACTCTCTATGAGTGTTTTTAAACCTCTGTTCAGAACCTCCGGAAGGGTGTCGGACTATTTTGTTCCTAATACTCAAAAGAAGTATGTTCCGAACCGTCTCCTCTCTTCGCGGAATGCGCTAAGAATATTTTAATAGCAACCTAATATTTTCATTGCTTTATAAAACAAATAATATTGTTAATATATATATAAGATTATTTTAGTTGAACGTAACAACTATTTGTCTTGAAATACAACTAAGTTTGAGTTGAAATACAACTATTTTATTTGTACGTGACAATATTTAAGAGTTTGACATACAACAATTTTAGGTTATGAAATGCGACACTATTTTTAGTTGAAATACAACTATTTAACATATATAAGTTACTATTTGAACGTAAGAAAATACTAATATAAAGTTATTATTGTTTTGATATAAATTATTAATTTGATATAATTATTAAGTAGATTAAGTTTTGGACGCCATAGTGTTACATGACGCTGAAAATTTTTCTTTAATATAATTTTTTGACAACCTCTACATTTAACTTTTTCTTTAAACAATCCTTACACTGATAAATACTATCAAAAACCTCTGTCTTAGGTTTAGTAATTAGACAATTTGTACATTGTTCTTTAGACTATAACAAGAATTATAATGAATAATTTTCCTGAATTGTAAAATATTATTACACTTACGACATAACTGATCTTTTAATTTATCTTTTTTATTTTTTTAACCTCTTCTGGTTGTACGCATAATTTTAAATGACGTGCAAAATTTTTTGATGTTATATTTTTTATTACATCCGGAACATATTTTTTTGTTATTACTTTTCAACAAATTGATTTTTATTTAATCAATATAATTATTTTGAGCTACATTATTTTTTGAGCTACATTAATATTTTTATCAACATAATAATTAAGAGCTACATTATTATTGATTGAAACACAAGGATTATTTTGTGCTACAATTATTCTTTTAGTGCTACTAATTATTATTATTTTGCCTACACGAGTCAAGTAAATTTTGGCCTAGTGATTTATTTCTAGCAGTATAAAGATTTGTCTTTACTGAAATAATAAATAAATCTTTAATATTTATAATGGTTGCTTAACACGCTACGCGTGGGTGACAGAGATAATAATAAGTACAGGTATACTGAATACTATATTAGGTTGAAAAAAAAAAAAATAATTATTCTGAATACTATTAAATGAGGTTAAAAAAACTATTATTAGGATGTAATTGATTCATAAATGCATACCACATGGTGTGTGTTTTTCATAAGAGATAATCTAATAGTGATTTGATTTAAAAAACGCATAATGCAAACTTGACAAATTTGAGTCTTTTCCATTTTATTATTTTACTATTAGTAAACAAATTTTATTTTTATAATTATGTATTTTTATATGAGAAAAAAATTTTTATTTTTAATGTTTAAAAATGATGTTATCCAAAGTTGGTGGAGGTGCATATATCCCGAAATAATCGTGAATCAGAAATAGAACTAGAAAATTATATCATGAAAACTGAGACGTTTTATCTGGACCATTACATCTTTCTATCTTCCCACAACACAAAATACAGAGTTAACAAATAAACAATATGTTGATACACAAATCAATGACTTAAAGAAAAATATAAAAACGATGTTTTGGTTCCGCGATGAACGAATAAAGTTGCTTAAACTTAATGACAAAATCATTAAACGAAAAAATAAAACTTGATTAAAAAGGATAGAGAGCTAGAAGCAGATATAGTACAAACATTTTTAAAAAGATTTCAGAACAATCAAAAATATTAATATTACAATTCTATAAATTTAAAATCTGCTGTAATTTAAAAATAAACATCAGATAAAAATGTTAAAATAACAATTAGAAGAATGAAATAGAAAAACTCCCTGAAAGAATTAAAAACAAATTTAATGCAGTTTACAACACATTCCAAAAAAGTGTGAATTAATTGAGTTCCTAAAATTGTATTCAACAAATTAAAAAAAATAATCATTTGAAATTGGAAGTAAACTCACTTAAACAAAAAGTTGATAAAATGAAAACTCTTAAAAATCAATTTAGAAAATGAAATAAAGAAAAATTTACAAGAAAACTCTAAAAGAAAATAAAGAACAGTTTAGATTCCGTTAAAAAGAAAAGTAGATGGTCTTAAAGTTCAATTCAAATGCTTTTTAAAAACAGAATTAAAGGAAAAGAGAGAAAAAATTAGAAATGACTGAAAAAGAAATTAAAGTACATCACAACGCTTTTCTTGATGCAATAAAAAGTGCAACAAGCAATTATAAAGTTATCCTCGAATTGTTAGATATTCATAAACGTAAATCTTAAAACCGAGTATATAGTTTAAATATTAACTTAAATATTTTTTACCTACAAAAAATAAAAATCATAAAAAATTATAAATATAATTTAAAATAATATAAAAGTATATAATTTTAAAAAATGGATAAAATTAGACTGATAAATTAAAAGAATAAAACAATTAGAAGAGTTATATAAAACAAAGAAATATTATGACAAGAAAATCCTAGGAATAAAAAGAATGATTGCTGCGGGTTTGGTTCCTGATAAATGTTAAACCAAAAACCCAATCTGTAAAAGTTAAGAACAAAAAAAAAACATTTTTATAATTTATATATTTCCCAAAAGTCAAATTTTATTACTAAAAAATGCCTAAAAATTATTATAAACACATCTTAAAACAATTTGCTCAAATCAAAAATTTGCTATTCATGAACCACGTATGAATCCGTTTAACCATTATGAAAATAGAGAAACCGTTCTAAAAGAAGGGGATGGCTTCTTTTCTTGTATTGGTAGTTTCGTTAACTTTATTAAAAATAATAAAGATTTGATTACATCTGCTGCAAAAGGACAGCTGCTATAGGTAGTACGGCTCAGTGCAATATCAAATGCTGTTAAGTCCTCAAAACGCATTAAAACAACTAGAAGCAATTCGTAAAACTCAGAATGATTTCTGAAGAACTAAAAAAATTAAAAAAACTTCAGATGAAACAAAAAACAAAAAATTTGCTAACATAGCTGTAGAGGGTGATAGTAAAACAAAATGAAAAAACAATTTGACAAATAAGAGGTAAAGGCTGTCAGCAGCGGAGCTGGTTCTAGCAAAATTCTAAAATTTATATTTAGAAAAAATATTTTTTTACTGTCTGTGAGAAAGACAAAAAGTCAATTATTTTTTAATAAAAATGCCTTCGCTTATCAAAATAAATTTAGATAGAACCGATCCTCCGTTCGTCCAGTTATAATCAAAAAACGAATGACTAATAAAATTGCTATGAAATCCGGATCTTCCAGATAGAGTAAACACAGGAGGTGATTTAATTTTTGAAGTTGATAATCAGCCGAGTATTTAACAACCTGATTCATTTTTATACAGGGAATATTCCTTTATAATGATGCTAAATTATCACACCATAACCAGAATACCGATAATATTGCTTTAGAAATAATTGAATTTACCAAGAATTATTTACACAAATGCGTTTAGAATGTTGCAACTCAAAATATAGAAACTAAAAAAAACAATAAGTGATTCTCCAGGTGTAATTGATACAAATGCATATGATTGTAAACAATTGGTGAAAATAATAAAAACATGAAAACGACAGGTTGTTTTCCTGAAACTAATGATAGGTATAATTATTGATGATTTAACTCACGCTGGAACAGAGCCGTAAGCAGGAATTGCGAAAGATTGTAGAAAATATTGCAAACATTGAAATAAAACCAAATAATTAAGCATAAAAGAACAGACGTGAAATTTAACAGAAAAGTAAGCAAACAGTAAATTGGTCATTGTTCTCCATTATTTGATATTAAATTATGATAAAATATCATATCATTTAAAATTTAAATTAATAATTCATCGTACAGCAAATAATGAATTAATCTTTTTTGGTAAGACTGGAAAAAAAGCATATTTAAAAATTGATAGACTTGAATGGTGGATTAAGCATATAAACATCCTAGGTATTTAAGGAGATAGAAACAGCTATTGCAAAAAGATTAAAATACTAACCAAACCAATTCCAGTAAATTTTCTAAAGCGTACTGCTAGTTCAGTAACTTTTTCCGAACAAAGATTTAACTGGCATTTTACTAGAACTGCGAATACTCCAAGATATTTATTACTAACTTTTCAAAGAAATAATTCTCCAAGTTTTGATAAGAACAATAATCTCTTCCATATTAATACAATTCGAAGTTTACAAGTTTCATTAAATCAAACCCGTTATCCAATTGATCCATTAAGATTCGATGATACCAATAATCAATTTATGGAAGGATATGATTCTTATAGAAATCTTTGTATAGAATTTGGAGTTGAACCACAATTAACTCCTGGAGATTGGAGACATTTATATCCTGTTTTCTGTTTCGATTTAAGTGCACAATCTGAAGATATTATTAAAAATGGTTGTGATGTAACAATTAATATTGAAAAAAAAGATTCCACAACTTCATTGATGGCTTATGGTTTATTGCTAGAAGATGCAAAATATTCTATTGAAATTCTTAATGGAAAGATGGTTAGGATCGGCTAAAGCCTCTGAACAAAGTTCTATAGGTTAAAGCCCAAGACTTAGTCGATTAATTAATTTTTTTTCATAACTAGAATAGATTAAAATTTTTGTTAACTTAAAAATTCTTAACTTAAAAAATTTTTTCATAACTAGAATAGATTAAAAAAAATTCTTAACTTAAAATTTTTTCATAACTAGAATAGATTTAAATTTTTAATAACTTAAAATTTTTTTATTAAAAATGTCGCAAGCGAAAAGTAATATTAATAATAAAACTGTTGAATTAAAATTACGTAATATTGTTGACAAAAATACCCCTAAAACTATTACTATTGATAAAAAAAAGAGCAAATGAAACGACAGCAAAGCTGTCTGAGAGCAACGCTCGAACCTACCGCTGTCTGAAATGTCGAACGACCTTGGACGCTATGCGTCGAAATTCATAAAGGAATATAGAAGGGCCTAATTATTTATGATGAAAGTAAAATGTATTTAATAAAGATGATATCTTGGGATGGTGCTTGTTCTATATTCATATGGCCGTATGAAAGGGACTACAAATACGCATTGACCGTTATAGATTTATATACACGATACGCTTGGGTAAAGCCTTTAAAAAATAAAAGTGGTCTATCAGTTAAATATGCGTTTGAAGAAATCTTTAAAGAAAGTAATAGACAGCCAAAAAAATTGTTTGTTGATAAAGGGTCGGAATTTTATAACCGAAACGTTCAGCCACTATTTGAAACTGTTTATTCAACTGAAAACGCAGAAAAGCTATAGTGATAGAAAGATTCAATCGGACGTTAAAAAATAAAATTTTCAAGAAATTTACTCAGCAGGAAATCAAAATTGGTTAAAATATTACCAGGAATTGTGAAGAGTACAATAATAAAAGTTCATTCAGGTATTGAAGAACCCCAAAGAATGCTTCTGAACGACCCTGATTTAATACGAAGAAAATATTCAGAATAATATTCGAATGAGAGAAATCCGAATTTGCAGAAACTTAGCCGAAATTTAAAATTGGAGATAGAGTTAGAATATTTAAATATAAGAAAAATTTGAAAAAGGCTTGTTGCTATTGGACTGAAAGAATATTTGAAGTTTCTAAAATAAATCAAAGTTATCCGTATTACTTATGAAATTAAAGATTTAATAATGAGATATCAGAAGGCCGTTTTTATCAAAATGAAATTACAGAAAACAGAGCTTTAACCTTAGTGGCGCTTTAGTAGCTCGCTTGAGTTTAGAATTGTTTAAACTCTAACATAATATCTAGAAATGTACTCCTTTTTGTAATTTGTACAATAACGTATAAACATAATTGTCCACCATAGGTAGTGCCTTGTGGTTTAATTTGAAAACGTATTTGTATGTTCCCGTTCCAAGTAATTCCTTTTAACTGTCATTTGTAGGGGCAAACCGTATGAATCAAAATAATATTCCTGCAGATGATTTTTAACGCCTTCTGACCAATTTCTTTATTCCAATTGATTAGCAATCTCATTTAATCGAAAATTCGTTGTTGTCTGTGTTCCATATAATTTCAAAAACTCATTTATGTTGCTCATTTTATAATAAAAAAATTTCTTAAGGGACCCCTAGAAGTCAGAGGGGGGGGGGGGGGAGGATGGGGGGGGGGGATGGGGAGGGTGCGGGGGGGGGGGGGTGGAGGGGGGGGGGGGGCGAGGCGCGGGGGGGGGGGGGGGGGGGTTGGGGGTGCGGTGGGAAAGGGGGAAGGGTCGAGTGGGGGAAGCGCGGGCGGGGGGGCGGGGGGGGGCTAGGGCCGAGGTGGAGAGGGGGGGGGTGGGGGTTGGCGTGGCGGGTGCGGCGCGGCGGAAGGAAAGGGGGGTGGGTGGGGGGGGAAGGGGGGGGGCGGTGGTGGAGGGGCGGTGTGGCGAGGGGTGGTTAAAGGGAATGGTGGGGCTTTGGGAAGAAGAAGGGGATGGGGGGCGGGGGCGGGTGCGTGGGGGGCGTGAGGGGGTGGGAAGGGGGGCTGGGGGGTAGGGTGGACGGTGGGGCCGGGGCCATAGGAGGGGGGTAGTGGGCGGGTGGGTGTGTGGGGGTGGGGGTAGGGAGGGGTTCCGGTGGCAGCGTAGGGGGTCGTATGGGGGTGGGGGGGGGAGGGGGGGCGGTGGGTGGTTGGGGGGGGGGGTTCCCGGAGCGGGGGGTGAGGTGAGGTAGGCGGGGGTGGGCCGCGTGGGGACGGGGTAGTGGTGGGGGTCGGGGGTTGGGTGGGGGGGCGGTGGCGGGGTGGAGAGTGGGGGGAAGGGGGGGGTGTAGTACGAGGGTGGGGGGGGTGGGGGGGGGGGGGGGGGGGGGGGGGGGGGGGGGGGGGGGGGGGGGGGGGGGGGGGGGGGGGGGGGGGGGGGGGGGGTGGGTGGGGGGGGGGGGGGTGGGGGGGGGGGGGGGGGGGGGGGGGGGGGGGTGGGGGTGGGGGGGGGTGGGGGGGGGGGGGGGGGGGGGGTGGGGGGGGGGGGGGGGGGGGGGGGGGGGGGGGGGGGGGGGGGGGGGGGGGGGGGGGGGGGGGGGTGGGGGGGGGGGGGTGGGGGGGGGGGGGGGGGGGGGGGGGGGGGGGGGGGGGGGGGGGGGGGGGGGGGGGGGGGGGTGGGGGTTGTGGGGGGTATTGATTTAAAAACTGGTCTCTAATGATGACTTTCCTTACTACTTAGTCAGAAGGGGGTATTGATTTAAAACATTTTTATAATGATGACTTTCCTTACTACTTGGGGGGGTATTGATTTAAAACTGGTCTCTAATGATGTCTTTCTTTACTACTTATTCAATTTTGAAATGATTTAATTTAATCTAAATTTAAACGTTACATTGTTGCATTGCATTAGTAGAGTAAATGTTTCGCACATCTTTTATCAATAGTAATTCATTACTCATCAATATGTGAAAATTCTTTATTCCCAATTGCTTAGCAATCTCATTTAAATCGAAATTTAATGTGGTTTTGTTTGCCGTATATTTTTAGAATGTCTCTAATGTTTCTCATTTTAAATGGAATAAAATCTATTTCAGAACTTTCTCAAAAGAATTAGCGTGTAGCAGCTGCTAAAATTGTTTCAGCTGATAGGGGTGAAGGAAATCACAGACAATAGCGCATAATGCGAGTTGTGAAATCTCATTCACACTATGAGAACAAAAGAACAAATACAATCTAAACACAATAGACATATGAGAGAGAAGAGAAATGAATGAGCATTTCTCTTCATTTTGGGTTTCCATAACAATCATTCATGCGACATTGCTTTGAATGGAAAAATACACCAACTGTCGCGCCGATGTCAGAAAGTTTGTCGATATGGCTGTCGACATGGTTCGATAGTTGGTGTATTTTTCCATTAGCGTTCAAGGTCATTCTATTAAAAGCATATGGGAATTATTCTCATTGAAGACAAGCAATTGTTTTAAAGAATGCATGTAATTGTGAATACAATATTCCTGTAACAGACAGGATCGAGAGAGAGAGAGAAAGAAAGAAAGAAGTCACGCTGCTCCGTAAAAGTTTAATTGAGATAACGAAGGATATATTCTTGAGGTTCCTTCCACTTTTGTTCCTTCCATTTTTGTTTCATCCATTTCTGAAGTTCCTTCCACTTTTGTTTCATCCATTTTTAAAAAAATATTTTTAGTCACATGATATATTTTAAAAACCTGAAAGATGGATAAAATTCATGAATTTTAAATTCTCAAATTTGAGATTCTTAACTTTTATGATTTTTCGGTGTCCTAGAACGGTCATGATTTAAGCAATGAAAATTGTAATTCTCAAATTTGAGATACTCAACTTTTATAATTTTTAGTGTCCTAGAACGGTCATGATTTAAGCAATGAAAATTGTAATTCTCAAATTTGAGATACTCAACTTTTATAATTTTTAGTGTCCTAGAACGGTCATGATTTTGAGGGTGAAAATTGTAATTCTCAAATTTGAGATTTTGAAAAATTTGAAAATTGGGTATTTTTAAAAACGCCCAAATTTGTGAATTTAGTCCCTTTTTCAGGTTTTTACGACCTAAATTCATGAATTTATGTCGTTTTTAAAAGTACTATTTTTTTGATTTTATGGTGTCCTGGTCCGGTCTTTTTCCCATTACTTATCACACCGAAAAGCAGCATTTCAGATTTGTATCATATATGATACTTCAGACTCTGATGGTGTCTTGAGATTTTCATGAGCTTGTTTCAAATGTGATACTTTAGACCGCTACAAAATGAATCGATTTGATCCACAAAAGACGAAATTCGACTAAGTTAGGTAGTCAATTAGATCATACACGTAGTGGTAGTTCTTCAGTTATCAGGAATCCATCTACAAATACAATAGGCTGCATGTACAATGTAGCTTTCTATAATTCATGTCATAATTTAGGTGTAGGTGTACCTGACATGGAACAAGTCTGACATTGAAATAATGCATCGTAAATGAAAATATAATTTATGCACATGGGGCCTACAGAAAGTCAACAAGCATCAACATGCTAAAAAATATTCCCATGTGGGTTCGAACCGCCCACCATCAGTTAGGCGGCCACCTATCTAAGCCACTCGGCTACACGGGTGATATGAGAAGTTTGTAGCAATGCAATGCTTTTATCATGAGTATGATAATTATCCTCGCTGTTTGTAGCGTGCGTTGACCTCTCGAGAAAGCTGTCTCACTCAGTATCAGCTCCGACAGAAACATCGCCACAGTAAACAATGCATCATCTGTATTGGGTTTTTGTTGCAGGATGGATGGTGACATCATCTACAAATTCAATCGTTATGGACGCCGAGTCTGCACGTTTGCTCTTCTTCCCGATGCTGATGTAGACCGACTGCGATGAAGAGGACACAGATGGGACTGAATCTAGCGATTCAGGAGAAAGCAATGATTCTGACATCAGTGACTCTGATGAAGTTTTGATTGACTAAGAACAGCAGCCACAGACATCTTCGACTTCTGCAAGTCAGAGTAGTGGATCAAAATTGTCTTTCTGTCATTTGCGAAAGCCAATGAAAGAACTATCATTTGTTCCTGAATCTAAAGATGACATTGTTGATTTGAAGGATCCTTTAGAATACTTTTCAAAATACTGGAGTGAATCGCTCACGCAATATGTCGTGAATATGACTAACCTATATTCTGTTCAAAACGGTTCATCCTTTAGAATTAATGCAGATGACCTGGAGATGCATCTTGGTATCTTGATCCAAATGGGGGTTGCTCCCTTGCCACGGTACGATATGTATTGGTCAAATGATTTTAGACTGCCTGCAATCGCCTATCACATGGCGAGAGACAAGTTCAAAAATACCAGCCGATTCATACACTTCGCTGATAATGACGAAATCATTCGTGATCGTGATGATCCTGAATACGATCGTCTTTTCAAGGTGCGCCCATACTTCTTCATTTCATTCGTGGAAACTACTTGGAAATGTTCCAGGAACAAAGACATTCAATGGACGAAGAGATTGTCCCTTTCAAAGGGAAGACACATCTTCGTCAATATGTGCCGAACAAGCCTCATAAGTGGGGTTTCAAGATTATCTCCAGGAACGGAACTGACGGATTCACCCACGATTTCTTCGTTTATGACGGAAAGTCACAAGAAGTGGCAGATTCCTGTGGATTCGTTTCAGGAGATATGGTTTTGAAACTTTGTGAAACTCTGCCTTCTCAGAAGAACCACATCGTTTATTTCGACAATTATTTCAACTTCTTGGAATTGCAGGTAAAATTGAAGGCGCTCGGCATATACTCGATCGGAACGATACGACCAAACCGATTGAGAGGATGTCAGGTTCGCTCGCAATCTGAGTTGGCAAAGGCTGGTAGAGGCTCTTTCGATTGTTGGATGGAAAGAGAGCACGACATAGCTGTAGTGCGATGGATGGATAGCCGGTGCGTGCAGTTGACATCCACTTATGTCGCAGTTGATCCAATCACCACTGTTCAGAGGTTTGACAGAAAGCAAAAGAAGAAAGTTGCCGTACAATGTCCTGCCATTGCTCGACATTACAACGCCCACATGGGTGGTATCGACAAGTTTGACATGCTTATGGCATTGTATCGAGTGGGGCACAAAAGCAAGAAATGGTACAGACCAATCTTCTTATGGTGCCTCCATCTCAGCGTGGTGAACGGATGGA
Source organism: Prostheceraeus crozeri (assembly GCA_907163375.1). Taxonomy (NCBI): domain Eukaryota; kingdom Metazoa; phylum Platyhelminthes; order Polycladida; family Euryleptidae; genus Prostheceraeus; species Prostheceraeus crozeri. Next base: position 22,380 of record CAJQUW010008172.1, read on the forward strand.
TCCATTACAAGAGAGAATGTGATGTTTTGCAAGAGCGATCTCAACTGGATCTCCCACGCGAGTGTCGCAAGCATTGATCCTGAAGGACAAGTCCATTCTTCAAACTCAAACCCGAAAGAGAGGCAGGCCAAGAGCTGAAAGTGGTGATCAGTCTTTCACCAGTGATATAGAAGACCCGCGGCCTTCAAAGTCTGCAAGACAAAGCATTCCTCAGCTCAGCATATTGCGTGATGGCTACGGTCATTATCCCGAAATGCTGACGGCCGACAAGCGAATGAGGTGCAAGTTTTGCGCAAGGTTGACGCAAACTCGTTGCTTGAAATGCCAAGTTTTCTTGTGCATTCGACCGGAGCGGAACTGCTTCCTGAGCATGCATGCGCAGGAACCCTAGTTATGAAGTGTACAGTGTATTTTGTTGGACCTTGATTTTTCTGTCCTATGTCTTGTGCAACTGGTGATCAACACACGACTTGAAGCAGCATATGTAGGCCTACAATAATGCATGTAAATTCTTTTCAATAGTAGGTAAATCTGTAATCTAAACTGCTAGAGTCTATCCACTCTATTGTACATTTGTTAGAAGTATTCCAGATCGTTCATATTTTTTGGTAAAATGTTTCAGTCAAGTTTTCATTCAGTAAACTGCTTTTTGTAATAGAAACTTTTTTGTAATTTTTCAGTAAATTGTTGAATCACGTCGTGAGCTCATTTTGTTTCTAGCTCTAGGACTGCTAGATAGGCAGCCGATAGGCATCAAAGTCTGATTTGGATCGAATCAATTAGCCTAATTAACTTAATATGCCTACAAACATAGCTCGAAAACTGGGAAATCTACAAACAATTGAAAAATATATCTTATATTTGACGACTGATGTATCATATGTCAAAAAAGAAGGAGTGGCACCCAATTTTTTTGTTTTGCTTGTCTTTATATCCTAATTAGGCAACAATGGTGCAAAAAAACGGGCGAAATATTTTTTTCGGCCAAAGGAATTTATTCAGCCTTGAAAGGGTTAACGAAATCCACATCTTTTACAATAAAAATAACTGCGGATTTACGAAAATTATCAGAATGTCAAATGTAATTGAAATGTAATACGCAATATAGTAATTGGAAAGAGTTTCGTACAGACATAGGAAAATGGTTCAATATGAAACCTTCAACAAAATATAAAAGGTGGCATAAAACTTACGTGTGCCATGTTACGTAAACAGCGAAAGCGTATCGATAAAATCGTTAACAAAATAGAAAAAGGTAAAGAATTAGGTAAGCAGACAAATTTGTCAAGAAAATCGTTAACAAAGTAAAAAAAGTGGCATGAAACTAATATGGGAATGATTCATGGAATCCAGGGATGCGGAGTCCCGGAGTCCTATCATTTTTGCTGGAGTCGGAGTCCTATCAAATGATAGGATTCCGGCTGATAACTAGACCCCAAATATAGCACAAACAAATTATTTATTTTCGTGCATAGCTGTCTCTGTCTTGATGTCAACTTTCTCCGTCAAACAAAAAGTACAGAGACAGCAGTGCATGCAAAGCTTGTCGAAATTGAGGGAATGAACCGTGATAGTGAAAAAAGGATTGTCTTTTCGCTCGGTGAATTAGTGTAGAAGACAGCCTTTACCTCGATCATACACCTACACACCAAAGGTCACATCAGAGACAAAAGTAAAATACTAGTTTGTTTGAGAACATACCTTAGCTTGCCCTCACGTTAACCATGTGTGAGGTCTCCTCCAAAGCGCCTATTAAAATCGAAAGTGTACTCATATTTTTGAAGAAGGATAGGGATTTACCTGCCTGGTAGAGACTGGAGAAAACCCGTGTGAATCACACATCAACAAGATGGGAGGAGCCGAGTCGCATGCATCCAACTTGAAGCGACATTTGATAAACTTTCATCGAAAATGATTGATATAATTGATACAGCAATGATCACCAAAGATAGGTTCAGGAAAGCCTTAATGATCTATGATGTAGGTTACCAGTTTTTTTTAAAAAAATAGGCTATATATACTTGCCACCCGGAGTCGGAGTCCTTTCAAAATGATAGGACTCCGCATCCCTGTGGGAATTATGTGCATGAAGAAATTTTTGACTGTCAGTACCTTACAATATTCTTTCGACGTAGGGTAGAAAAAAAACAAAAGTTCAAGAGCAGAAAACAGATTAGGAAGAAAACCTTATGATTGCACACTACAGACCTAACAGCACGTAACGAAGGCAGAAAGCGGTCGATTTTCATATTTTTGATGATGAAGTGTAAATGATAAGAGTGTGACAAAGCTCTGAATCTCTTACCTTCTTATCACTCACATCTTTCTAACGGGAAGGAAAAGGAGGTTTCGTCTTAACTTGCAGTCCCGTAATACAGCCAGTCTCCGTAGACATGTAATGCGCAGTAAACTAAACATTATGAGGTCTTTGGACAAAATGAATACCCAGAAGCTATAGGTTTGACGAAAAAGGACCACATTTGGCGCGGTTGTTATGGTCTTCGATTGTCTGACACTGACTGGACCAGGTACAGCAAGCATTAGTTCAGGCAGTGGTGCATCCGATGAATATCGCAGATTGCTTTCCTTCAGTGACTTGAAAAGTGCTTCAGAAATTCGGAAACAGCTCAAATGAGAGGGCATGACTTGCTGTTTAGCGTCAACAAAATTTCTGATGGCGTGTATAGAACACATCAGTAATTAAGTTTGTTAGCAAGATTTTCAATTTTTCGTGTTTACCGACAACTTATCCTTCTGAATAACTTGTAATAACAAATTCAGTCTCTTGAACTCTACTCATACATAGGCCTATACAATTTTACAGTGCAGCACTAATTCGAAAAAGTTACTGATAGTCCTAGCCTACTGCTAGCTTCAGCTACTTCAGAATGCTGATGAACATAGGGAAAACTGAAATGATAGAAGGCTAAATTTGCATTAAAATCAAATCGAGGTTTCAAGATTTGGCAACAGTGAAAGTGTTGCATTACGAGACTTTGTATCCCACAAGTTGTTCATTCGACTGCTGACCGATGACTTGAGTTGAATGGCACCAACAAGCTTCCGACAGGTACGCCATTCCAATAGTGTAATGTTCTGAATGATCTAGAAACCTAACTGATTCAATTCCCCATCGAAAACACGAAGTGTGTTTGTACAATTAATGCATTTATCAAGTTACATTGAAATGGATTTAGACAACTTACGTGCATGTAGAGGAGATAGACGATAGAAAAGCTGTTTGAAGAAATCAATTTTACAAAACGCAAAATCACCTTGCACTCAATTTCAAGGACTGATCCGAGCAGTTTCATGTTTCTTCAAAATTCAGTGTAGGCCTACGCAATGTCTTTGTTCAAACTAGAAGATATGAAAATATGTACATGTAAAAAATATGAATGTATGCCAACTTTTTTTCTATTCAAGCTAATAAGGAAAGTACATTTTATCTAAACAGGCTTTACATAAAACTGAGAAACATTCTATCATGCATACCGTCAACCAACCACTCAGTGCCAAGGTAAATAAAATGCATAAAGGCATGAAGATAATGAATATCACTAACCCGATGGAAATCAATACAGAAGAAATGTCAGATATAGCTCCCAAAACCAAGTATAGCAAAATAGTAAGAGTAAGAAATCCGAAGAACATCGCGCGCTTCCACGAAGACATGTCACGTTGTAAACTGGAGTTTCTTCCTCACGAAAACTTTCATGAATCTGTCAATGAATTTTATCAGATTCTCGGAATAGTCATGGATAGTTACTTCCCGTTGAAAAGAATCACTGTAACATCAAGAAACCCGACTTTTGTGACGCCTTGGATTGAAAGATTGATACGAAAAAAGAACAAATGCATGAGAAAGGGTAAATTGAGTAAAGCTGACATCATCAGCAGCAAGATCAACAAAATTATCATATCCAATAATTCAACAAAGCTGAAATCAAGTAAACCTACGGCATTTGGGCAGAAATACGTAGTATTGTCAAGAAAGAGAAAGTTATCAACAACAACAAAATCCTAGCAGCAAATGTTATGAATGACTACTACGCTACACTGAAGCATCAACCGCTAAATCACACGAAGAAATTTTCCGCAAAGAAGGACCAACTAACATTGTTGAATACATCGACGCATCCGAAACACATATGGCTCTAAAGAAGCTGAAGAAAACATCTGCCGGCAGTGACCAGTATGGTTCCTTCGCTTAGTAGCAGACTACCTATGGGAACCGATAGTAGTAAGAAAACGGCAAACACCCGACCGGCGCGCCCCCTCCCCCGCCCCTGGAACGACAGAGGTTGTGGTCCGTCGTGGTGTGCCGGCCAGGTTGGTTCACGTTCACAACATGTTCGCTGACTCCCCCCCCTCTGGAACGGCAGAGTGTCGTGGTGGACTTGGGCGACCGCCAGGATTTGTCTTGAGGCTATTGTGTGTGATGTTTTTCGTGCAATCTGCTGAATGTTGGGTTGTAAAATGGGCTGTTTCGAGTGGAAGGAGTGCTCGGATGGGAAACCGGAGGCCAGATTTGGATTCAGCGTGAAATTCTGCATCGGTATGGTGAATTTGAACGCAATCGGAAAGAAAAATTTCGCTGACTCCCCCCCCCTCTGGAGAGCTTGCTTCGATCTTGGCTTCCAGTGGACGGATTTAGTCGTGCAATAGCTCGTTTGAAAGCTAAGAGTGAGACAAATTCAGTGAAACAAACGGCTTGTTCATATCTGTCTTCGTTTAGATGTGAGACGCCATTTAAGATTTTCGGACATTCGCGAAAAACGACAGAGTTAGAATTTGGGACGTTTTGGGCTCTAGCTTCAAAACGAAGCATCGGATTGGAAAACGGATTTCAGATTTGGAATCAGCGTGAAATTCTCTATCTGTATGGTGAGTTTCAAGTCAATCGGAGATTTTGAAGTCAATCGGAGAGAAAAATTTTCAACATTTTTCGAAAAAACGACAGAGTTAGAATTTTTGCGATGGCTGCCTACTGTGGAGCCAAAACGAAGCATCGGATGGGAAAACGGAGGCCAGATTCGGATTCAGCGTGAAATTCTGCATCGGTATGGTGAATTTGAACGCCATCGGAGAGAAAAAGTTTGCTGACGTCCCCCCCCCTCTGGACAGCTTGCTTCGATTTTGGCTTCCAGTGGACGGATTTTGTCGTGCCATAGCTCGTTTGAAAGCTAAGAGTGAGACAAATTCACTGAAAGAATCGGCTTGTTCATATCTGTCTTCGTTTAGATGTGAGACGCCATTTAAGATTTTCGGACATTGGCGAAAAACGACAGAGTTAGAATTTGGGACGTTTTGGGCTGTAGCTTCAAAACGAAGCATCGGATTGGAAAACGGATTTCAGATTTGGAATCAGCGTGAAATTCTCTATCTGTATGGTGAGTTTCAAGTCAATCGGAGATTTTGAAGTCAATCGGAGAGAAAAATTTTCAACATTTTTCGAAAAAACGACAGAGTTAGAATTTTTGCGATGGCTGCCTACTGTGGAGCCAAAACGAAGCATCGGATGGGAAAACGGAAGCCAGATTCGGATTCAGCGTGAAATTCTGCATCGGTATGGTGAATTTGAACGCCATCGGAGAGAAAAAATTTTCGCTGACGTCCCCCCCCCTCTGGAGAGCTCGCTTCGATCTTGGCTTCCAGTGGACGGATTTTGTCGTGCCATAGCTCGTTTGAAAGCTAAGAGTGAGACAAATTCAGTGAAACAAACGGCTTGTTCATATCTGTCTTCGTTTAGATGTGAGACGCCATTTAAGATTTTCGGACATTGGCGAAAAACGACAGAGTTAGAATTTGGGACGTTTTGGGCTGTAGCTTCAAAACGAAGCATCGGATTGGAAAACGGATTTCAGATTTGGAATCAGCGTCAAATTCTCTATCTGTATGGTGAGTTTCAAGGCAATCGGACAGATAAAGTTTCGCTGACTCCCCCCCTCTGGAGAGCTTGCTTCGATCTTGGCTTCCAGTGGACGGATTTAGTCGTGCAATAGCTCGTTTGAAAGCTAAGAGTGAGACAAATTCAGTGAAACAAACGGCTTGTTCATATCTGTCTTCGTTTAGATGTGAGACGCCATTTAAGATTTTCGGACATTCGCGAAAAACGACAGAGTTAGAATTTGGGACGTTTTGGGCTCTAGCTTCAAAACGAAGCATCGGATTGGAAAACGGATTTCAGATTTGGAATCAGCGTCAAATTCTCTATCTGTATGGTGAGTTTCAAGTCAATCGGAGATTTTGAAGTCAATCGGAGAGAAACATTTTCAACATTTTTCGAAAAAACGAGAGTTAGAATTTTTGCGATGGCTGCCTACTGTGGAGCCAAAACGAAGCATCGGATGGGAAAACGGAGGTCAGATTCGGATTCAGCGTCAAATTCTACATGGATATGATATATTTCCATCTCAATCGGAGCACTAGAACCGGAGATAGACGGGTTTTCAGTGTTTGGATGATGGGTATTACGTCATCAGCTGATCCCCACAAACTATATAAGCGGGGAACCGACAGAGACTTTTCATTTAGAGGAGAGCAATTGTCAAAGGTAGGTCGTCTCTCTGAGCTCCGATGATAGCTTCGGACATTCCAAATCCCGGGTTTCTGTAAGAAACCGACTTAGAAAATTTCATTGCTGATATCAGCTAAGGCGTCAGACTTAGAGGTTTGCCAGGAGATGGCCTCCGTCTCCAGGCCATAAAAGACTCCAAAACTTTAAAGGCTTGTAACTTTGCTTCTACAAGTCCGTTTGACTTGATTCAAAAAAGGTTCGGTCGCTATTAACCTGCCCTAAGTGATGGATTACTTATAAAATTTCATAAGTAGCGCTAAACAGTTGAAAAATTTAAATTCACTAGGTTTGGAGGTTTTCTGGGGTTTTCGACCCTGCTGAAGTCAATGAAAGCATTTTTAATGATGTCTGAGCCAGTCGTCTCATGGTATAAGGGGCTTTTCACTGAAAGCGAGAAAGACACGGAGAGTTTTGCTGTAATATTCCACTGATAGGGTGTTCCTTCGGGACGGCGGACGATGCCGTAGTGATAAGTGTGGCAAGGGAGTGTGTCATATTTTAGACCGTAACCGCTGGGACAACTCATGTCTCATGTTGGGCATTTGACACAGTTCTCAACGTAGCACTTTGAACGCCAATCGGTTGAGTCTTAGCTATCTTGTCATGGGTGGCCTCTAAACATCTCCATTGCAAAACGCTGGTGAATCAAGCTCTCTACGGCTTGCTATCAAGCTGATCAAAGCAATGACTTGGGATGTTTCCTCAAGGTTTTCAAGTATGCTGAGTTCAAATCTGCTATCAGATTTCAATTTTAACTAAGTCTAAGGCAGCTTTGAGGGGTTAGATCCCAGCTACTGTTCACTACCTTTGACTCGACGTTGCTGTTACCACTTCGGGGCAGTGACAATGATGTCTTCAGCTGTAAATAGCGGGTATCGGGGAAGATCTCTCACTTCCCTAGTGATCAGTACAAGGCCTTCGGGCTGTTGACGGGATCGAGTGCCACTCACTATACTCAAATCTATCATTCCTCACTAAGTGTAAAATCATTGTTTTCCGTTTTTCGCTTCAGAAATGCCGAAATACAATAATATGAAGACCAGTTTCAAACTGTGTCAATGCCGGAAGGTATTCCGAGCTGACGCCTTCAAGAAACACGCTTGCACTAACAAGAAACAGATAGGAGTCGGTCGCTACTATTGCGGAGCCCACAAAGTCAGTCGCTTAAGTGAGCGGCTGGAGGATTGGCACTCACAACACAGCGAGTGTCAAACAGGCGAAGTAGGCGAAGAAGAACGGAGTTCACTCTTCGCCACTGAGCTCCGTTCTTTGGAGCTACAATCTACCAACGAGCAAGAACGGAGTTCAATCTTCACCACTGAGGCCACTGAGCTACAATCCGCCATTGAAGCGATTGCCGCTGTATCCTCGCTTAGTAGCGAGAGCTCGCTGTCCAGCAGCGACAGTGAGGAGGAGGAGGAGGAGGGAGAGCTACAGTCACAACCTATCGAGAACGTCGACCTCGATCGCGAGACCCCTACAGCCGTGACTGCGAGCGGAATTGCAACACAATGTCGCAATTTTGTCAAGTGCCCGCCGGTGATCGCCGAACGAGATAGACTAAAGAAAGAGGTGGAGAAATTGAAGGAGGAGGCCTTCTCATACAAGTCAAAGTATGAGGACCTAAAGAACGTGGCCGGAGAGATGAAGAAGGTGAAGGAGAGATTAAGCGAGCGGGATGGCGAGTTGGAGCAGGAGAGGCTCAAGACTCTCGAGGGGAAATCCAGAGAAGAGGCTTTGCTAGCAGAGAGGGAAAGTATGGAGAAGGAGATACGAAGGTTGAAGGAGGAAGTGGAGAGACTCCGTGTGCAGATGGCTAAGGTGGTCGAGACGAATCACGAGCTGCACCGTTCGGCGCAGCTGGTGGATCGCGATCGAAGGGTGCGTTCCAGCCGTCTGCACATCCCTATTAGAAAGGGGAGAGTAGCAGAAACTCCTCTCTTGTACGAGCGTGAAAGAGGGGAGAAATGCTACTCTCGGGTGAAGAAAGGGGTGGAGTGTCTACACTTCACCTTCGATCATCATAATCCGATCTCGAATTTCCTTTATGAGGAAGCGTCCGAGAAGATCTGTAAGTAAAAATGACTAAATTAAAATGTAAGATGATAACTCACTACTTCTTTCTTTACAGACATCCAAGAGAAGCGACCACCCGCCCCGTTGCCGGAGCCACAGTCGAAACAGCAAGCCTGAGTCCCTACCACACACCCCGAGAACGAACCACCGGCTCTCTTAAGGGCCACCATGGGGCAAGACATGATAGAACCTCCACGCGGTTTGCCCTGGGCAGTCGTCGGACTGGCGAATACTATCATTAAGTTGAATCTGCTATCAGTCAACTTGAACGTTGCAAATGAAGTTCGGTGTAATACTTCCTTTCGACGGGCGTTCCTGTCAAGGGCGGCGGTGAAACCCATAGCTATGTATACCGCAAGGGACATTCGGCAATGGTCAATCTTGTTTAACCTCTCTGCGTCATGTTTGCAAGTGATTGCCTCTGTCTCAACGTAGTATGCATTCGCGCCAGGGCGAGATTTAGCCAACTGTCGAAGGTTGCCTAAAACTTTCCATTGCATACGTTATGAGAACCATGAGTTCTACCTGTCTCTATCAATGAGACGAATTGATGAATGGAATGAAATGGGAGGACACTCACGCGCCACACGCAACATAACACACTTCTCTCTTTCGTAGTCTAACAAGCTCTTTACACATGGATCGCAGTCGATTGCTATCCCTGGATCAGAAGTGTAAGCTATCTTAATTTTATTTAACACTATTTCAACTACCATCATCACCCATATGAAATGTTATAAGATTTACAAGTTAGACTAAGCGTGTTACTATTTCCAAATGAAAAAGTATACATGCTTAAATCATCCACTGAAGCCCCATTCAAGTAATTCAGTATGAAAGCAAAGATAATATGAAATAAAAATTTATTATGGCATGTATTTCAAAAGGTCTTCATCATCAATATCGTCCCAGAGTCTGGCTTCACATAGATCACAAAAACAGTTCACTTGCTTTAATCGTTCTTCAACTGCGAGCCTCTCTTTGTCGATATACTCCCACTCCGCCATAGTTCGTGGCTGGGAGTTAGGGCTGTACCACTCCCATAATTGGTGGAGGAATTTGGTGCTGGTGATCTCCATCACATCGTCAGTATCATACTGGAGATACTTCCACCTCACGCCTGTTAAGTCGGGACACTCCTTCTCACATACACTCACCTCTTCATCATCCGCTGCTAATGACAACTTTCTGATATTGTCCAGTCGGTACACCTTCTCTACCTTCCCCGTCGTTGGAGCGTTTGGTGAAACGAGCGCCTTTGGTGTTGAGCATGGAGAAGAGAATTCTGTGTTTGGTGTGGTCGGAGGACTTGTCATGTTGACTGTGAATAATAACTTTGAAATGTTTTCTAATTCTTAAGTATCAACAAGCAACCAATCAGAATGAACAGCCAATGAATGATGAATATGAAAGTATATATGCAAAGTGACATTCGTGTCATTTCACTCCGTCTTTGAGACGCATAAGTGAACTGTTGTCTAGCGAATTCTGTTATTATTTGAGGCGTACAAGTGAACTGCTCTCTAGTGAATTCCAAATTTGAGACGTATTATTTGAGTGAAGTCTCTATCTTGTTGAAGTATCAAGCTTAAACATAATTTCGTTCAAATGGTAAGTTGAAAATTTCTTCACTCATCTCCCTCAAACGTGTGGCTAATAGCATCTTCCTCAATTTCAGGCATCAACTTCATCACCAACACCCTCCCTTCTCGAGGAAAGTTTAGAGTTGTTGAGTCAACGTAGGTTGTAACAATACACTGAGACTTGAACAGAGATGATAGAATGATTTCTCTTTCAAGTGATACCAGTCCCATCTCGTGCGAGTCCATATCAACATTGTCGCGGGAATGCGACGATCGGGAATGTGCTGGCTAAGGACGCATCTTCACGAGGAAGCGTGATCTCATCCGACACATCAAGCGAGGTGTTTGTAGACCTAAGTCAGCATCAATCTCCGAAGGTAGGGATGATTCTGTTAACGATGTCTCCTTTTCTTGCGATTTATGCATTCAGTCTTTTGAGTCACATTTTGAACTATCTTCACATAGACTTCGACATACACACAGTGACGATAGTTATACTAACAGCACCTCCTCTATCCGACTCTCTGAAGTGTCAATAAATAATTTAGTGAGGAACTACCAGATGGAATCCTCAGAAACCATTACTGACTTTGAAGAATGGTTTCATCAAAATTCATCTTTGATTGGTGCGCTCTTCAACAATTTAGTCAATTTTAGAATGAAGGCGCTCATCTATCTCAAAATAAAATATGTAAAAATCGACCACCATACTGGTCAAATAGTAGAGAGGATGGAGTTTCTCATACCCTCCTCTCCTGCAACCGAAGTTGTAGACTGCGAGTCTTGGATAAATTTTCATATCCAAGGGTTAAAATTAAACATAGATAAATTTAACGAGCGTGATAGTGGACTCGTTTTTGATGATATTGAGATCACCATGATTAAAATCACTTTATTAAAGAACTACTCTGGACGAGGCTCCTTTAAACATCCGAAAAGTTTAAAAAATAAAACAGCAGTCATTTCTGTAGATTGCGAATCGCACTGTTTTAAGTATGCCGTCCTCTCCATTCTCCACTATAATGATGTACAGAATAGCCGATACCGCAAGAGTAAGTATCAACAGTGGGAGAATGAATTAAAGTTTGATGACTGCAATAGTGAAGATATGAAAATTAAAGATATAGAAAAATTTGAAAAATTGAACAACATCAAAATAGTTCTCCATGTTTGGGAAAAGGGATTGAAGGGTGTCCGCTACAACTCGCGTTCGAGTTGTTATGAGCACGTTGTCAACCTTTTGTTAGTAAGACAGGATGATAGTGAGGAATGGCACTACTGCGGCATTCCCAAAATTTCTCGCTGATACCACCACCTAAGAAATTCTAGCTCAGAGATTTATTACTGTGACAGATGCATTCGGAACTTTAGGAGTAAAAACAAATTTGAAACTCATTACGAATGGTGTAAGCGAGGTAAACTACAAATGGAGCGCATGCCCAAAGATAAGGAGGTTTCATATAGAGAGAATGGTGATGAACTAAGTCCTCTTCGTGTCATCTATGCTGACATCGAATGCTATATCGATGATAACACCCATCGAGCAGCAGCCATTTCCTGCTATGAAGTATGGCATGACCATTTCCAAAATAGAAAAAATAAAATGCACGTCTGGCAAGGTGAGGATTGTATTTACCAATTCCTACAATTCCTCAAACAGGCTGTAAAATTTCAGCAAAAGTATGATGGTGAACTCTATCGCAGATCATTGCATATGACAGCAGATGATCAAGCAAAATTTGATAGCTGCAACGTTTGCCTCAAATGTAGGAAAACATTTGATGATGATAAGATTAAGAAAGTGCGCGACCATGGTCACATCACTGGTAAATTTAGAAACGCGCTATGTTCAAAATGCAATTTTTCACTTAGGATGAAACGGCGTACATTACCCGTCATTTTCCATAATTTCAAGGGCTACGACAGCAATATGATAATGAAAGGAGGTTTAGGTCAAATGAAAGAGTGGAAGCTTGATGTAATAGCACAAACGAGAGAGAAGTTTATGGCCATGACAGCAAAAGTGCCTGTCGATAAAACTAAAGAAAATAAGACGGTCTATTTTGATATAAAATTTTTAGATTCCTACCAGTTTATGACTGCATCACTGGCCTCTCTCGTACAAAATCTAAAGTCTCTTCCACTAACACAAAATCTTAAGAAACAATATCCAAATCTAACCGATGAAGTCATCACTCGGAAAGGGATCTTTCCATATGCATATTTTGATGCGATTAGTAAACTCGGCGAGACTTCTCTTCCGTCCATAGATAAATTTAAAAATGATTTGACCGGTGCAGGATGTAAGATTGAAGATTATGATCATGCACAAGATGCATGGATAAAATTTGACTGCCATACATTTGGCGAATATATGATTGCCTATCTTAAGTTAGATGTATTTTTGCTGGCTGATGTATTTCAGGAGTTTCGACGAGTGGCATTAGAAGAAGATAAGTTAGATCCCGTCCACTTTGTCAGTCTGCCAGCCATGTCATTTAAGTCTGCTTTTAAAATGACTGGTGAGACCATTCATCTCTTACAAGATCCAGAGATGTATAATTTATTTGAGCGAGGAATTCGCGGTGGTCTCACATTTGTAAATAAACATAGGTTAAAATCTGAAGCAGTAGGTAATGATCATATCCATCTTAAGTATTATGACCAAAATAATTTATATGGTAGTTCACTATCCAAACCACTCCCTCACTCTGAGTTTAGCTGGTTAGATGATAGTGAAATTCAGCATCTCTCCAACCCTTCTAACATACTAGCAATTCCAGATGAAGGTGATTGGGGATATTATTTTGAGATAGATCGAATCTATCCAAATAATATTAAACATAAAACCGTAGATTTTCCACTCGCACCCGAATCAGGTGAAGTGACCAAAGATATGTTTTATGAAACACTTTATGAAACAATTTTATAAAGATTTAGAATCATGCGGTCAACCCGACTTTAAGCCTTGCCGCAAACTTTTACTCACCCAGTATGATAAGGAAAACTATCTAGTCCACTTTAGCATCTTAAAATTTTATTTAGAAATGGGTATGATTTTAAAAAGAGTTCACCGCATTATTAAATTTAGACAGAAAGCCTTCCTCAAACCATATATTGATAGCAACAGCCAGAAACGTGCACTAGCACAAAATAATTTTGAAAAAGATTTTTATAAGTATAAGAATAATAGTCTATTTGGTAAGACGATGGAGGATGTTAGAAAACGTGTAAACTATAAACTAGTCAATGATGTTACAAAATTTAAGAAATTGGTCTCATCACCTCTATTCATCGATAGAGACATTATCGATGAGGACCTTGTAGGTGTTAAAATGATAAAATCTGAAGTTGAGTTGTGCAAGCCCATCTATATTGGTCAAGCTGTACTAGATTACTCTAAGCTTGAAATGTACCAACTCTTTTATAAAATACTAAAACCATGTCCTCTCGTAAAAGAGGTTCGTTTGTTGGGTGGCGATACAGATAGTTTCTTCTTAGGTATTACCACTCAAAAAGATTTAAATTTCAATGAAGTAGGAAAATCTTTAGAAAGATATTTTGATACATCAAATTATCCTACTGATCACCCACTCTACTCCATCAAAAATAAGGCAAAACTTGGCTGCTTTAAGAATGAGACAGCAGGGAAGGAAATAGATGAAATGATTCTCCTCCGTCCAAAAATGTACAGTATGAAATTAAAGGATAGCGACGATAGTATTAAGCGTGCTAAAGGCATATCAAGATCATTGGTCTCTAACATGAAACATAAAAATTTCAGGAAAGCCTATAGAAATAAAAATATAACGTTTGTCAATATGACAATCTTAAAATCTAAGTCACATGAGATCAAAACGCATACTTTTAGGAAACGGGCGCTTTCAGCATGGGAGGATAAGAGGTGCTGGTTAGAACACAACATATCTCTTCCACATGGACATCCTGACACAAACATACCACCACCCAAAAGAATTAAACTCACACTACCACATTCAGGAGACGTCTTAGCATAATCATCCTTAACTTAGTATTTTCATGTTGATTTCTGTAGATAAACATTGCTGTTTTATGTATCGCATGAGATCGTTTCTTCCTTGTGAATATATGCCTACAGTCAGCCCATTCCCCCTATATCTGTGAAAAGACTTTTTCATACACATATTTTTATTTCAATAAACATATCAAAATGACTTCACTTTGTTTTCCGAAACACTAAAGTTACGAGGGATTTAGTATCTTTCACATGGATGCACTCTTGTAAACCATTGGTAATTTTGATAGCAATAGAGGGTATAGTTTGTTTGACGACGGGATGATAGAAAATAGATTCAAACATCTTCTCGACTATTTCATATGAAGCGTCTTTATCATGAATGAAATCACGTAAAATGTATTCTTTTTTCTCACCAACAGAAATAGGTAGAATCAAATCACTTTGAATGTAAAGGTGCTGTTCATGTTTATCAAGTGTCATTGGTGTTTCTATACCAATCGTATGCGCAGCAGCAAACAGAGTTTGTAGCATTGAAAAACCAAAGAGTTTTTTCAAATTTTTACTCAATTGACATTGAATGTCATCACCCAGTTTCAGAACAACGCGTTGATTTTCAATTGAAAACGAAATGTGGTGTGTCTTTACATCATATTTACTTTTCATCACATGCTTCAACTTCTGTTGTATATAAGGATTTACTACATGAATGAAGCTTTCAACTGTATGATATAGACGCGGCATTATATTGATAGCAACTTTAGATTCTTCATAAGACTGGTAAATTTTCTTGATGCGATCGCCATAGATGTCCACCCACCATTCATCATTAACTGAATCAGCTTTAGTGTGATATTGATGAGAACCATACACCACACCACTTCCAATAATAGGTGTATAATGTCTTACAAAATGACGCAAGGTTGGAGAGAAATAAACTGTAAGTTTTTCATTATATTTCTGAATAACCAACTTATTTTTGTCCGCCATAATTTTTTCTCCATACTTCTTACCCACAGTCTCATTCCATCGTTTTACTAACTCAATAAGTGATAAAAGTTGAACACCACGCTTTTTCAAAATGATGCGTTCTTCACATTCTACAACATCTTCATCAAATATTTTAAATCTGTAATGAAATTTATTGATTCGATTTGAATAAACTTTTTTAACATTTGCAGTAGCAATTGACGTTAGATGTAGTCCATGGCCAAAACGAAGATGTGGATAGAATTCATTATCCAACCTCAGCGTAAGACCTTTAGTAAAAGAATGAAAGCGGAGGAACTGTCTCCCACTCCAATGATAGATAGTAAACTCATAAGCTTTCTGATTTTTATTCTTCATGATGGAAGTATTACCACTGTTGAATGCCTTAATAATTTTCTCATTCCCAAATGGTTCATAAGAATCTGATTTTATCTGAATCCATTCATAGTTCCACTTTCCATCTGATGTTAAATTGTATGGGAACTGGAATGCATTATTCATCGTTATTCCATCATGGGTGCGAGGAGTCAATATCATTTCTTCCAAATCATTCACATTCTGAATATTGCTATCATAGCAAATACTAGAAACACCAACCTCCCATTCACCTTCTAAATGCAGTGGCCGATTTAATTCTACTCGATAGTCTGATGGTTTATTTTTGGGAAATTTATTCATAGAAGCATTACTGGGTAAGTAGATTAGAAACGAGTCCTTATTTTCACTTTCCATATTATTCACATTGGAAAAATATATTAGCATACTTTTGCATTAACTCTTCATTCGGAAATGGAGTGTGATACTTGTTACAGCATCTTTATGAAAAGGAATCAACGTACCAGCATCGTCATAAATGGCAATATCAATTTGTGGGATGTAGTTTGATTTCAGCTTTGTATAATGCACTTTCTTGAAAGTATGCTCAGATAAAATACTGCAGCTTTTTGTCTGGTATGGTATCATTGCTAGCAATGGAGCTTCAACATCTCCCACACGTACATCTTCACCAATATTGGAATATATCTGAAAATAGTTAATACGACGCGATAGCGACATGTCTGCGCTAGCTTTGGTTACAGTACTACTTTTAAAGATATTTTGGTCAAAACCCAAAATGTCTATTAGAGTTTTATCCATAATTAGATCAATACCTTTTCCACTTATAGTGAGAGACAAAGTACCTTCTGTTTC
This sequence comes from Prostheceraeus crozeri, assembly GCA_907163375.1. Lineage (NCBI taxonomy): Eukaryota > Metazoa > Platyhelminthes > Polycladida > Euryleptidae > Prostheceraeus > Prostheceraeus crozeri. Next base: position 38,794 of record CAJQUW010008172.1, read on the forward strand.
AGAAAATGAAATATGTTGGTCATTAATCACTTCATTTAAATAATCTACAACCAATTTAACCGAAGTAATAATGCGAGGCATCAACACTCTTGTTTCATGTAAGATACCACCTAAAGGCTCTACACACTTTCTGTATAAAGATACGGTCCATTCTGTATCAAATTGATTTGACCTTTCACATGGTAAATGTTGCATATCAGATTTTCCATGAACAGCTGCAGAACGATGTCGTAAGAACTGATGAAAATCTTTTGAACAAACTAATACTAGATCATCATCATTTAATTTACTTATTGCAATATGATTAGATGATTTGATATAAGTCAATGTTGCCACTTGTTTACCATCAACTCGAAGGAGATAATTAAATTTCTTCAATAATGTTTCAGGAGTCATGTTTGTCTTTCTTGGCTTAATCACAATCTTCTTCACCAACGTCTTCTCATTTTTTGGAATAAAATCTACATAATAAGCTTCCTCTCGATATATTAACTGTTTATGACCACTTATGTGGTAATTAACGTTAAAATTATCATAGCTTGTTAAGGCGCTAGCGAGGTAACCTAAATCATTTCTTAAACTTGGACTTAAACCAACAATCCAATCTTTCTCAACTACATGATGTACATAAGTATAATCATCATTGTGCGGAGTAAATTGGGCAATATGTTTACACGCTTTATTCAAGAAATCATATATAAACTTTTTACATGATAAGAGATCTTTCTTTGGCCACTGTGGAATGTATACTCGGCACCCCTTTTCACATTGGTAAGCAGCTGTACGTCTCATATTAATAGTCATCACCTCATGATCAAAAGTATAGACACAGTTGCTATAAACAAGTTGAGTGACACCCACTTCCCAATTTCCATTTAGCTGTTGTGCATGATCAATGGGAGTAGAAAAGAGTGCGGCTCGATTACTAGTAAATCTCTTTGTAGCCGCATTGCTAAGCAAAATATGATAAAACGACATTTTTATATTGCTGATCTGCGGCTTTGCATAACATCATGAAGACTTGGATTTTGGACTCTCTACAATATATCAGAGTTGATCGAGATGGAAACGTACAATTCAAAAATTCTCATGGTCATACATCAAGAGGTATTACATTACCATGGCGACAATTTGTCAACCTCAATGATATCATGAGGGATTTGGAATATTTTGAAACATTAAGATTCATCTCCTTGGGTGATCAAGTTTGGCTTCAACATTACAGAAATGAAATTCAAATCTACCATTCTCATTCCACAAACTGTTTCTCATTTCGCAAATACAATTGGGAGAAGTATAGAAGATACATACATCGCTCCATCATGACATTTATTCGTCGTGAGTTCATCGCCCTACTATGCAAATCTTAATCAGACATGACTACCACGCACCATGAGTTGGAAATTAGATTCCCTACAACGTATTGAAACGGATCATGATCGAAACGTCTATTTCAAAGATTCAACTGGAAATGTGAGAAGAGAGTTTGCTTTATCTTATCGTCATTTTCAATCTCTACATCATATCATGAAGGATTCGAAATACTTCTATATGAAAAGACATTCACGTATTGGAAATCGCATCGGGTTGCGCGTCAACAATCGGCGAATTCAACTCTATCATTCCCAACTTCATACTAACTTCACATTTCATCAAGGTAGTTGGGAAAAGTATAAAAGGAAGGTACATCGCTCAATTTACTCATTCTTTCATCATGAAGCGCCATCGCTACACCATCGTCAACATTCTCCGCCGCTTCAGACTCTACACCAAAATGGATCTCACAACATTACACCAACACCTTCCAAACAGCAAGTATTACCCGGGCCGACCTCAAATGTTGGTGGTGAAGATGAACAATTCACGGAATCTTCAACTCTTCCCAAATGGAACTGTACAGATTCTCGGCGCCCTTTCTCATTCATCGGCGCAGTCAATGCGCTTAGAGCTACAGAGACTACTACGTCGGATATGGAAGAGGGAGAGGTGTGTGATGTCGAATCTGACTGTGGACAATATGGTGATCTCTACTCAATTGAGTGAAAGTGTATCATTTTTGAAGATTCGTACCAGCAGTTACAATTTGTGTTATGAACCCGAACTTTTTCCTGCAGCTCTCATTAGTTGTTGGTTACCTGTGCATGTGGCAATCTTTCATAATAGTAAAGTGATCATTACTGGACTAAAATCTCATGTACAAGCAAATGTGATCCTAGACTATCTCATTGAGTATGTACGCACCCAGCGATTGTAAAATAAAAAACAATTTTTCCAACATGATGTTTTTATTTCAAATCATGATAGAACTTACAAATCATTTTTTCATTAGAGGATGGATTACATGAAAAGTTTTGAATAACAGATGCAAATCGAGATACATGTAAACGTTTTAAGATGAAGTACAGTACAAAAGCACCACACGTTGATGAAAGTGGATGTTGTAGTATGCGTTCATTTCGCTGATATTGGCGCGTATGTTTTCTCAACCACTGCTGTGTTGGTATATTTGGAGGTTGAGCAAGAGAGTCAAATAGTTCACCACGTCGGTCTTCTCCAATAAAGATCGCTTTCCAGTGCTCACCGCCTAAATTCTGCGAATGAGTGTTTAGCACAATAAAGATAGGATGGTGATTTACTGCAGGTGGTAAGGTATCGAGTGAATAGACATTATCGAAAGCTTTCAACGTCGCTTCGTCTGCATTACGCTGCACTTTAGTCTTAATATCGTCAGCAGTCAACCAACTCATTAACGATTATACTGAAGAATCACGTCACGATACTTTGTAATTTCAATATTTGAATCGAAGACTGCATAAATTAATACATTGATCGTCTGAGGTAGTGTTCTTTTGAACGTCAAATCCAAACGAATATTATCAGGCACGTTCGCTTGACGATAGGGTGCACTAATATCGCTGTCAGCAGTCAAATCAAATGCATAAATAGTATATCCACTCTTAAACTCTTTCATAGTCAGTCCGTTGGTGTCATCCGTATTGTAAAAGCCAAAGACATCCATAAAATCAACATAACTGCGCATAAATTGATCCGCAGCAAAATCTGGTTTGTAGGGTGGACCAGGATGACTCACACCATTTACACGTAAAGCAATTTCACTTAACTGATTGTGTTTAAAATTGAAAGGATTCTTCTTTATATTACCATTAAATGCATCATTTTCAACCATTGCCACCATGAGGAGCTTCGGTGCTTCCGATGGAAAGAGGCCATCTTTCATGAAACTCTTTTGATCTTTCGGAATTGTAAAGGTGAGAAGCTTTGTATGCTGAATGGGGTAAATGGCATTTTGGCGGTTAAGACCTTCAGCATGTCCTCTAATGACACTTGGATTCGGTACTACTCGACGAATGTAAAGTGCAATATCTTCCACATGAATTCTAAAATTGTCAACTTTAGCAAATGCATTCAGCGCAAATTCAGGCTTATTCAATGTCAGCTTGAGTCGCATGCTGGTATTACAGAGTAAAAACTTTGACTGTCTAAAGAAGTCTAAATTCAGCGGACCATATAGCTGACATACTTTACTATCTTTAATCATAGCAGATCGCTTTACAAAGCCACTGTTTGTTTCAACATCAAATTTTCCTGCTTCATCTCTGTACCATCCCATGGCTTCCATATGACTTTTTTGTGCTGCTGGATGAAACTGTGATACATGATTGAAATATGATTTATAGGGATAATCGCTTTGACCACCTTCCACCTGCTGCTCTCCAATCGTTAGAGAAACATCGCGAAGTAATGTAGTCAATGGTAAATTATTCAGTCCAACTTTATGTGCATCGTCAATAGCAGTTCCATCTGCTTGCTGAATTCTAAACCTCAAATCAAGCATCGCATAACTCAAATCTATGTAGTCATCACTACCACCAGGAATAACAAATTCAATGGGGCCAGCATTCTCAGCTGTTCGAGGATGATAATCTACAATACTTGAACTAAGAATATCTGTCTGTATGGCTTGTTGATCAAACAAACAAAAACCGGAAGTTTTACACTCCATGATTAGAAGTTATAGCAGCGTCGTCGTTTAGCGCCTGATGAATGATTAGAACCTCTGCGACGTTTGCGTGAATGCCTTTTGACTGAAGATCGCACCTTACCAGCTCCGCGATGTTTCCTCCTTCCTTTATTCATTCGTTTAGGTGATTTCTTTCCTTGAGTAACACCAGCAAAGGTCTGCTTCAATGTTTTTAAACCGCGTTCCTTCCCACGATTCAACAAACTGCTCTTAAAACTTCTACCTCTGGAAAGATCACTAGCAACATCACCAGCAAAGCCAACGGCATTACTTAAAACATTTCGTTTTAAAGATCTACCGACATTGGATATGAGAGGTGCTACAACAGATTTCAGTGCACCAAGTATGCTACCTCCACGTTGGCGGCGAGCGCCGATGGAAATTTGTCCTCCACCACTTACATAGGAGGGTCGTGAATAAAATGAGGCAGTTGGATTCATAGCTCAAACCCTAAACATTGTTAGTTAAACTTTGCATGAATCACTGTCGATCACTTAGATGAAAGATGTCGGCACGACGCATCCAAGAGTTCATACTTGAAGGATAACCAGTCCATTTAACAAGACACCATTCCTCACCTTGCCGTTTTTTACATCGAATGATTTTCTCTACCAAATATGTTTCACTTTCAGTGACTACCTCAATCTCATCGCGGTAAAAGCTACCCTCAATTTCTTCATTATCGTAATCTTTCAACTTGTAGGTGGTCGGAGAGTCTTTTTGATCAATCCTTGATACTGTAAATACCTCCTCTGTCCAATTCGGAAGGTACCCTTTATCAAAAACACTTTTCACTTTTGAGATACGAACTTTATCACCAATTTTCACATCACTTTTCACATGAGTGCGTTTACGTTGGAATAATTCGCGCACTTTATCTACATTGTCAGCATTTACATCTACTGGTCTGAGTCCAATAGAACGATGGATAGAGTAATTGTAGGCATGGAGTGTATCTTGTAGAACCTTTGTCCAATTTTGTGTCAAGTTGGCAGTAAAATGTCGCCACAAGCGATTTTTTAATGTGCGATTAAAACGTTCAACGAGTGCAGCTTTATAAGCACTCTTTACACTAAACAACTCAATATCATGCCTCTCAAATAATCTTCTCACATGCTGATTTTCAAACTCTTTTCCTTGATCACTCTGAATTCTTTTTGGAATGCGGCCTTCTCGAAAAATTGTTTGGAATGCTTTTGCTACTCCTTTCCCTTCTTTAGTTTTTAAGGGTTGAGCCCACGCATAGCGCGAGAAAATATCAATGACGGTTAAAATAAAATTATTGCCGGAGTTATGTTTTGAAATGGAGGCGACATCGCACAAATCTGCTTGCCACTGTTCATCGATGTCATGAACAATATAATGGCGGGTGCGGTACTTCTTTTTCGCTTGTTTGTGGAGTGTATAGGTAGCCTGACCCTTTAACCATCGTTTCACTTGTGATTGTGGAAGACCACTCGCTTTTGATAATTTCTTGATAGATGCAAATCCTGCCGGATGTTTTACATCATAATAGATTGACTTCAAACGTTCAGTCGATGACGACTGACTCTTTTTCCTCCTTCTCATCTTTTTGTATTCTTGCCTTTCTACATTTACAACAACTGCAGCATTTAGCTTTAGCGGTTTTGCGATCGTGTTCACATTGCTTAGGGGTTTCATTATGAGAGCTGGCGCAGCAAGTGCAAGTGACAACGACATTCACCTCTGGCGGCTCATTACATGGTAAGCAACACATCTGCTTCATATTAATAGTCTGAGAACATGTATTTCCTGGGAGGTGCTGTTTTACGTTTTCCTTTTACTAGTTTTAGTGGTGGCGTAGATCTACGTCGAGTTCTTCCTCTTGTTTGCTTAGTGAGTGTGGGAGGGGATGTAGCAGGTGACGTCTTCAACCAATTTGTTGGCATTTTCATCGTCTGAAGCATTGGAGCAGTAGCCACTGTTGAATCAAGTTCTTTCAATGTCTCATTATTTAAAGCAAATTTTGGCACATTATGCTTTTTCAATAGTTTAAGAAAGTATGTCCAACCAGGTGGAACATAGCCCTGACGGCGGTTTCTACGTGTTGCATACTGAATCAAGTCTTGATAACGTGAAGCATCAATCACTTTATTTTCATCTGTAATGATTTCTCCTCTATCATTTACATTGAGATGGGGTTCAATACTGTTGAAAAGAGATATGACATGTGCGCGAGATGCTAAAGGTGTAGCAGTCGATACAGAGTCACGCATCTTATTCTTCAAGTTTTTCAATTGCTCAACAGTTTCCGATTGTAATAATACAGCACGATGTGGATCTTTGATGTGAACCTTCTGCTGATAATCTATTTCTTTCCTATACATTTGATTTGCAAGAGGTTGCTTTACTTGCTGCATGGCAGTCAATTGTACATATTCATCCTGAGGAATAACAATCATGCGAGAATAAGAACTCATAGTTTGTAGATAATCATGGGAGTTTTCAAAATATCACTTCGAAATCTAAATTCTTCCGGACACTCTTGCGTAAAGTCAATGAATAAGTAACCGTATGGTTTTTCAGTAGCTGCTTGAAAAATTTCAATTAAGGCTTTTGATCCTCTGGGTGCAACTTGTCGCGCTAAAATTTCAAATTGACTTTTATCTCGCGGATTCTTGAAAATAGCATAATAGTGTGTATTCAGGTTTCGTGTACGAGCTTCTTTTCCATCAGGAAACAAATTTTGTGTGATATAGATGATAAAGCACCTTTTATGATGTGCTGCACGAGTGAACATATCTGTAACATCTTTGGAATTCTTACTTTCTTTTAATAAATCATCCAATACAACAACATCATTAGACTGAAGTTTATCCACTGGAATAATTCCTTCATGTCGAATAAAGTTGCGACTTTGCAATTCCTGAAACAGGGACGGTTGATAAATACCATAACACCAAATCACTCGATTGATAGGTTCCTTAAACAACTCCCTTCTTTTATCCAATAAATTCAGCGTGAGAACAGTTTTACCTGCATGAGATGGACCTGATACAGTCAGAACTTTATCACATTGAAGTCTGAAATCCATTTTATTACTTTGAGATTCAACATTTGCATAATTAACGCTTAGAGCCAAAGATATTACCCAATACGTTGCCCACGGCAGGAGCTATCATTGGAAGTATTGCTGAAAGGAAACCGCCCTTTTGTGTTAGAGTTTTCCTCTTTCTTTGAAGGGTGACTTTAGGATTGGAGATGAAACGCAATTTCGTAGCATATCGCTTAAGTAACTTTCGTTGTTTTGGCGCTAATTTCTTCGTCCTCAACTTCCTCACATGAGAAATAATTTCACAAATGAATTTATCGTTAGCATGTCGTATAGCATTGTATCGCTGATTTGCTTTCATTCGTCGGAGAGCTTGAATGGCTGAAGAAAACTTTTGACTTTTACGTTTCGTCATTTTACGTTTCGCCATTTTCCGTGTTAGTCTTTGCTAAAACCTATCTTTACCACATTTGCATAGGTACTAACTATTGCGACATAAGTGACACTCGAAATGAGCAATATCACAGTGGTTACATTTGCAAAGTTGAATGCAATTACGTATGAAACAGCGTTGACAAAAAGCATGCTTACATCTCTTGAAGATGCGCTTTTCATTTCCATCCTTTCGCTTACATACATCGCAACACATAGTTTCACCGTTACTGATGTCTATAGCAAGTCTTTTTGAAGATATGAATTTGCTAGCCTTTTCTAAATAATAGACGCATGTACAGATGGAATATACAGGGTGTTAGCGATCTTCCCGCGGATTTTTGAAGTCTTTCATCTAGGTCACAAATATTGTGTTCATCACTCATAATATCATAGATAGCTAGGCTGGCGTTGTTCGCATGGTATATATGTAGATAGATAGCTATGATGAGATAAAATTTAAAAATCATTGATATTTAAAAATCAAACTCTTCCTCCACATAACCTTAATCTCATCACTTTGAGTAAGACTATTGCAAGTGCATGTTGACTGTTGAAATGAATCACAAGGACTTGACGAACGAAGAAATTGCTTCTATAGTGTCCTTTTCCGTTACTTATAACTGCGAAAAGGCTAGGCGATTGTTTGAAGAGAAATTTCACAAGACCCCACCACCAGCAAGGACATTATTGGATTGGAAGAAGAGATTCATGGAGACATTGTCCGTTGTTCCACGCAAGCCTATTGGAGACCACAGTGCCAGAAACCGTAGAAACCATCTATAACGATGTGTCGTTACTAATGACAAAAACACTCTTTTACCATAGCAAAAAGGTATTATATTACTTAACAAAGGACATTTTCGTACTGATATCATAAAAACTGCTCAAAATGCCCTCCATTCTGCTCAGCGCAGAGCTGACATCGCCGAAGAAAATTGTCATATGCGCGGCTGATGATCGATAGCTCGATACTTTCCAATAGATTGATCAGTTTGGATCGAAGTTCTCTTATTGTCCTTGGTCTTGGATGTTTATAAAGTTTATTGCGTATATCTCCCCACAACCACGAATCATTCACAGACAGGTCAGGGCTTCTTGGTGGCCACGATATTGGACCTGAACGTCCAATCCATCGATTTGGAAGGTTAGCATTCAGGCTATTGCGTACTATTAACGCGAAATGGGAAGGTGCGCCGTCTTGTTGATAGAGTTCAGTCCGATTCCCTCTTTGTGTCAACAACGGGATAACTTTCTCCATCACAATGCTAAGATATTTCTCAGAGTCCATTGTTCCATCAATTATTTGATAAGACACACCATGAATAGGCGATAACATCGCCCAGCACGTAATTCCGACAGACTTCATAAAGTGTTCTTCAACAGCATGGGGATTATCATGAGCGTAGATGAACTGGTTATGTCTGTTAACTTGACCGTTGACGTGAAAAGTCGCTTCGTCACTGAAGTTTATTTTGCGTATGAAGTTCGAATCGGTTCTTTGTCTTTCGAGGATAAATCGACAAAATTGAAGTCGATTAATCTCGTCACCGTCTTTCAATTCCTGGACAGATGTAGGCTTCCAAGGTTTCATACCATCTTCTTTCAATACCTTGTTCACCTTAAACAAGGATACTCCCACCTCTTGGTGCAACTTTTCGTTGAGACGTTCTTGGATCATCACCAAATGCATTCAGGACTGCATTTCTGTTCTCCTCCGATACTCTTCTGGCACTGTGGTCTCCAATAGGCTTGCGTGGAACAACGGATAATGTCTCCATGAATCTCTTCTTCCAATCCAGTAATATCCTTGCTGTTGGTGGGGTCTTGTGAAATTTCTCCTCAAACAATCGCCTAGCCTTTTCGCAGTTATAAGTAACGGAAAAGGACACTATAGAAGCAATTTCTTCGTTCGTCAAGTCCTTGTAATTTATTTCAACAGTCAACATGCACTTGCAATAGTCTTACTCAAAGTGATGAGATTAAGGTTATGTGGAGGAAGAGTTTGATTTTTAAATATCAATGATTTTTAAATTTTATCTCATCATAGCTATCTATCTACATATATACCATGCGAACAACGCCAGCCTAGCTATCTATGATATTATGAGTGATGAACACAATATTTGTGACCTAGATGAAAGACTTCAAAAATCCGCGGGAAGATCGCTAACACCCTGTACTTCGAGAGTGAGCAGACATAGCTCGAAAACCAGTTGTGCTACAATCAAGTACCACTGCATTTTCAATTTTTCTTTATGGAAAGTTGAATGTGAATATCTGAAATCGCTTCAATCACTAGACTGCTACCATGATGGTTAAATGCGTTAAGACGTTCGGCAATTTTTATCATATGTCTTTTAAAAAATTCTTGGGGTTGATCTACCACTTCCATTGAATAAGAAACAAAATGGAAAGAGCGACTTTCCACCTCTTCCTTTCCAAAATGACTAAACTTAATTTTCGCAACTAATCGCGCCATGATAATGCTATCAGAGAATGTATTCATTAACTCTAGAAATAGAGTGCTAGCATCATCAACCACTGCTTCGATGTCGGTCTCATCTTTATGAAATTTTATCACATAATCTTGAACAGCTCCTTTTAAACTTTGCCTATGAAAATGTAATGTTCCGCAGTCGTTTGAGAAAGACATGATCGCCCTTTATCTAACCCATCCATTGCATGAAAACAACAACTCTTCTCATAGTAACATTTATCGAATCACCATAACAAGCATGCATTATAAATCAATGGTTTGAAACAGATAAAATAGATACAGCTGGTAACTATCATACAGCGAGCAATGATAACCATACAGGACTTTGGCAGTACTGAGGTAAGGAGGAAAGAAGCATTGGTTATGAACGTAGCTACTACAACGAACAGACAAAATAGGAACACACAAATCCTTAAAACGTTTCGTGACTTCATGGTAGTGTTGATTCACTCTACTATCCCAAGGCGGGAGCAAAATATTATCAATGATTAGATTGGGAAATACTTTCCTCTCCTTACCAGGATTATTACAAAAGATGCGTATAACATTGAAAGCAGCTAACCATCGTTTAAAGTCAATAAGAAGAGCACTCTCACAAGAAAAGCCATAGTCTTGCAAATATTTCAGATTAAGTCCATGAATGTGTTTTCTCGCCCATTGATCAACATTGGGATCGCAGTTGGCATGTTGATGATAGACACTAACAATCTGATATGACCAATTGTTCATAGCAATAGCACTGAGCTCCTGTACAGGTTCACCCTCACAATCCATAAAAATGATGATAGAAGCTTAAAACGGAAATTACATATCTAAGGAAACGTTCTATAACATATTACAAAATGAAGAATTACATCGATGCTTTTCACGACAAAATACGCAAATGATATGATGGCAACGAAGAAGTAAAATGTATCTAATAAGACCACGTCTACGACACTCAAAGCACATAAGCGAATTGTCATAGGGTAGAGTTAGGAAAGGACTAGCAATTCTCCTTCTTTGATTTGCGTTTTGATGCAGCATTCTTTTCCGACTTGCGCTTCGTACCACTGCTGTTAAGGATTTGATCAATTATGTCGTCCACGTTGGGTGGTTTTGGAATATATAGGATGGATTCCATATGCATGGAGAGAGAGGCTATTTTATTATCCTTGTGTCGACCATAATATAGCCCATTCACTTTGAAAAGGATATCCCAAGTACCTTCTCCGAGCTCGTCGCATGTGATGGGTATTGAATGATCTCCATCCTTCTTATAGTAAGTACACCAATGTGATACTGGTAGGCAAATGTGATTACCATCCCAAATCTTTCTATAGGGAGTATCCTTGTCATCTCTTGCCTTCCACTCTTGAGCAAGAGGAGTAGGAATGTCCATATTTAATGTCACATACTCCTCAATAATATCAAGTTGGTGGCGAATGTACGGACTCACGGGGATCAGTATGTAGTCCCCATACTGATTGCGCATTATCTTGACATCCGTGGACGGGAGCATTCCCGTTTGGAGTACTACGCTATGATCGTCATAACGCAAGACCTGTTTAAATTTACGCTGTAGCGGTGTAGGATTATGTACCTTGGTTGTTTCTTCCACTGGCCTAAGTTGTAGATGATCTGATCGTAGCGAACCTTGTAACGTTTGACCGCCATTTTGTCCTACTAGTGCAGCAGATGGAGTAGATGCCTGAAAATGAAAAAGATTGTATTAAGTTTACGTTCAAGGGAGGAGAGGGAGGAAAGTAGCGACTTACCATTTTAGTTGGATAATAGAATAGGGAACTAGAGAGAGAGAGAAAATGTGCGTCCGTCACTCGTGTGATTCAACGATGGAATGATTCTCACTGTGGAAGGCTCGCTATTTATATAGAAATGCTTGATTCTCATTAGATGATGATCCTCATTGGACAATAACATCAAGCTGATTCCAAATCTGAAATCCGTTTTCCAATCCGATGCTTCGTTTTGAAGCTACAGCCCAAAACGTCCCAAATTCTAACTCTGTCGTTTTTCGCCAATGTCCGAAAATCTTAAATGGCGTCTCACATCTAAACGAAGACAGATATGAACAAGCCGATTCTTTCAGTGAATTTGTCTCACTCTTAGCTTTCAAACGAGCTATTGCACGACTAAATCCGTCCACTGGAAGCCAAGATCGAAGCAAGCTCTCCAGAGGGGGGGGAAGTCAGCAAACTTTTTCTCTCCGATTGCGTTCAAATTCACCATACCGATGCAGAATTTCACGCTGAATCCGAATCTGGCCTCCGTTTTCCCATCCGATGCTTCGTTTTGGCTCCACAGTAGGCAGCCATCGCAAAAATTCTAACTCTGTCGTTTTTTCGAAAAATGTTGAAAATTTTTCTCTCCGATTGACTTCAAAATCTCCGATTGACTTGAAACTCACCATACAGATAGAGAATTTCACGCTGATTCCAAATCTGAAATCCGTTTTCCAATCCGATGCTTCGTTTTGAAGCTACAGCCCAAAACGTCCCAAATTCTAACTCTGTCGTTTTTCGCCAATGTCCGAAAATCTTAAATGGCGTCTCACATCTAAACGAAGACAGATATGAACAAGCCGATTCTTTCAGTGAATTTGTCTCACTCTTAGCTTTCAAACGAGCTATTGCACGACTAAATCCGTCCAATGGAAGCCAAGATCGAAGCAAGCTCTCCAGAGGGGGGGGAGTCAGCGAAATTTTTCTCTCCGATTGCGTTCAAATTCACCATACCGATGCAGAATTTCACGCTGAATCCAAATCTGGCCTCCGTTTTCCCATCCGATCACTCCTTACACTCGAAACAGCCCATTTTACAACCCAACATTCAGCAGATTGCACGAAAAACATCACACACTATAGCCTCAAGACAAATCCTGGCGGTCGCCCAAGTCCACCACGACACTCTGCCGTTCCGGAGGGGGGGGAGTCAGCGAACATGTTGTGAACGTGAACCAACCTGGCCGGCACACCACGACAGACCACAACCTCTGTCGTTCCAGAGGGGGGGAGTCAGACCCGAAGCACCACGGCGGCCGACCACGACACTCTGCCGTTCCAGAGGGGGGGAGGGGGAGGGGAGGAGGGGGAGGGGAGGAGGGGGAGGGGAGGAGGGGGAGGGGGAGGGGAGGAGGGGGAGGGGGAGGGGAGGGGGCGCGCCGGTCGGGTGTTTGCCGTTTTGTTACTACTACCGATTATGAAGCTATTCAATGCTTCACTTCAAACTTGGATAGTTCCAGAACAATGGAAGCTAGCTGTTATTAACCCCATACCTAAGAACACACAGCCAAAAAACCAAGCAATTTCCGACCAATTTCGATAACACCAGTTCTGTTGCGACTTTGCAAAAGAATATCATTACTGAAAAATTCATAAATCAATCAAAAACGGGGAAGAGTCTGCACGATGATCAATACGTTTTCCGACCAACAGGAGGCACCACAGCAGCCTTGATAGCAATTCTAAGTGAAGTAATGCCTATTTTAGTAAATCACAACAATGCTCGAATGGTCACCTTAGACTTCTCGAAAGCCGTTGCCACAGCGAGAGGATCAAAGTCAGTAGATCACCTTGAAAATTTGAAAATCCCTGACTAAATTATCAATTGGATTACTGACTTCTATGCATCACATAAGCAAGCAACTAAGATGCATGGGCAAATATCGCATACAACAGACATCAATGCAGGCGTGGTTCAAGGATCGGCAATTGGACAAAATGTGTTCTCCACTATACTACCGGACCTGAAACAAACCATCGCAGCCATCATCATGATTACATATGCAGATGACACATATATCTGATTGTACCGCCGAAGAATTTCGATGCAACAACGGTCGAGTTGCATCACATAAAAGAGTGGGCATTAATAAACCTCAACCTGAACGAAGCAAAATCCCGAGAAATAATATTTCAAAGACTCAGAACAAGAGCATATATACGAGTATACCCAACGAAGATCGTAAAAAGTCAGGGAGCTAAGCAACATGCACTCCATTAGATGTAACCTATATTCAACAATGATTGTCAACAAGATTTTTTTATGCTTCTCCGAGCTGGTGGGATTCACAAGCAAGCGAAAGGTGGAGGAGAGATCAATATCTGAAGTGAGGATGAGGTGCGGTTACACCAAAACGGCGGACGCAAGCTTTATAGTTGAGAAAAGTGAAAAAAGACTGATCATCATCATCGTCAAGGACACAGGTCTCCTCGCAGCTATTGTACAATGCCTCCAATGCAGGAAAAGAAAAACTATATTGACAAAACGATAAAATAGAAAAACATGCACAAAGTGGACGGTACTGAAAACAGTCACAATCGAGAACGTCATTTAGTGATTCTCAATCAGGAGTTTCCTTAGTAGAAATCATTTGATATATATTCCCGAAATTATCAATAACCCTAGAGGAATTAGAGATGAATATTATTGAAGCTGCTACCCAAGATTTAGAGGTAATCATGGCAAAACATCAAGGATAGGAAACGTCAATAGGAAAACGTAGATGAATAGCAAAGACGTCCAGGAAGAGGCTTAAGTAAATTAACACACAAGTTTTTACATAAACGCATCGTATTGCTGCTACGTTAACGATTGCAGCAAATGAATAGGATGTCTCGACGGATCCAGAATATTGATCAATTTAAAAGACTAGATGAAAACCTCTTCGAGGGGTAATCGTTTTCAAAAACACTTTAAAGACTAGACGCCACAATGGTTTCTTACTTAGATGTCCAGAAATCGCAAATAAAAATCGACATCGTTCTGCAGAACATTGACCGGCCAGACATTTGTACCGCTGCCATAAAATTATTTATTTTTATTATGAATTTCAGCAGATAAACACATAAATGCCGTTGCCGCATCGCAACCACAGAGCTGATCATAAAAAACGGAACACCTAAATTACGATGAAATATGAACTATTTTCATGCATTCCAATCGTGTCGCACAACAACGTCATGATTTTGTGATAACTTCACGATATCAATAATTTTTTATCAATTCACCGATTTTGATGGCCAGTATGTCAGAAGAGAGCTCGGAAAATGCTCATTCTCCCAGTACCTGATTCATTATACACTCAAATGTTTTCTTATTTGAAAAATTGCGATTTGTAAGTTGAGTGATTTTCGTATTTGGAGCACTGCTCAGCAAATGAAATAGCGGATCCAAGTCTACTACAGCTCATTCTGATGCTGAGAACGCAAACTCTCGAATGGTGTATGGTATGCTGTTGTACGACATGATTGGAAGGCATGAGAATCGATTGAATTTCTTCGAAATTTAGGTGTTCGTTTTTTATTATCAGGTCTAGCAAGGTTCCTTGATTCGAGTGACACCAAGTTGGTAAAGAGCTAATCTGATTTTTCTTCGAAATTTAGGTGTTCGTTTTTTATTATCAGGTCTAGCAAGGTTCTTTGATTCGAGTGACACCAAGTTGGTAAAGAGCTAATCTGATTTTGAATGGAATGTCTCATCCCCTCACTACATAGATATCCATGGTCCAAGCATGGATTTCTGTATAATAATATTATATCTATAGTAGAAATTCCACATCCGTGGTCCTGTGTCCAAGTACGGCAAATATCTAGGAGCATTCGACTTTTATAGCTGCAGCTCACTTCTCAATCAAAATGTCTAGGTGTCATCCAATAAAAATTTGAATCACTGCACTTGAATTGCTGTGTCTTAGCTTGTTCATAAAGCTGGCACAGTAGCTTCATTTTGACGAACGTTTACTCTGTGAGGAACATTTTTGCGTGATAAAAATTATCTTATGGCAAAAAAAGATCGTTACGATAAATATGAAAGGTTGTTAAGAGAACAGGCGGATATTTTAGACATAATATGTGTCACAACGAGCCGATTATTGAAAAAACATATGAGGAGGGATGTCGAGTTGAGTAAGCTAAAGCATGCATCTACAGGGAAATATGCAAGGAGACGGGATATCAAACGGCAAAGAAGTGCATACCAAATAGAACATTCATCATCAGAGGAACTCAACACGAAGAAACCATCAATGAAATTTCCCTCGAAGGAAGCTGAACTAGCGAAGCATTTAGTCAAATACTGGCAACATAGACGAAAAGGTGGTAATGTAAATGGACTTTCTATTAGTAGTCCAACCCATGTGATGGAGACGCAGCATGATGATTTGACCTACGAAATTCCGTTTGACGAAAGTGTTTATTGCAAACCACCACATACTGTGGAAAGCACGACAAACCCATCCCAAATCCTTAATACTCATAATAACAAGATCTCAAGCAATGAAGCGAAATTGCAAAAATGCACAAGAGACATTCTAATTGATGATATTAATGCGCTAGATGCACAGTCAGTTGACTTTGATTTCTCACGTGCAATCAAGGCAGATAATGTTGAAAAGTTTGAAGTCAGTTCATCATCTAGCTCGCCAAAACCATCTTCACCCAAAGGAAAGTCGATTGTCAAACGTGCCACGACGAAGAAATCGCAAAGTGTAAGATTCCAAGATGATTATGAAAAACCTGTAAACAAAACTAAGCATGTGAATTTCTGTGTTGATAAAGCAATATTGCCTGAAAATTCTTCCCATGAAAAATTCAGTGTAGTAAATTCTAAAATCAAATCACCATCTAAATTAATCAATAAATGGAAATATATTGAGTCAAAGTATGCCGATCTACATGAGTCGGGTGATTCAGTGTATGAAAAATGTAAGGAAGAAAACATTGACAACCATTTATCGTTTGACAAGCAACGCATCAAGAATGTGAAAGTAACGTTCAAGAATGATACTACTGAGAAAAAAACATCAATTTTAAAGAGAACAAATTTTGAAACGGATTGCATGAGCACGAGGTACTCACGTGTAAAGTTCTACGACATTGATCAAGAAAATAAGGACGACTATGATGATAAGATAGAAACAGATTTTATGAAAAAGAAATGTACAAGCGATCATCTTCATAGCATCATGCAAAAAACTGATGTGGAAGCAATACATAATGAAGAACACGAAGAAAATATTATTAAGAACAACGGAAATGCGGAAACAGTGGCTAATAATTGCTATAGTCCTACAATTCTTCAGAAAAATTTCAATGAAAGACAACCACCTGATGAAGACCTTGTAATAACTGAATATGGTAGTAAGACTAAATGCAATGATATTGATCCCGCTACGCTCGAATTACTAGAGCTACTCAGTATAAAACCGAAAAAACAAAGAAAAAAATACAAAAAATCTCATAAACCGTCCTTCATATCACGGTTTTTGCTACATTTTAGACGAAGTATAAAGTAAACATGCCATTCAGTCGGTGCATCTGAAACAGTATCTCAAACTACTCAATCAATTTTTGGCACTCAAATATGAATATCGGAGTGATATTTGGTTATTTGAGACAAAAGGCTGTATTTTTGACATGCGTAATTGCTTCCTCGCATTATGATGCAAGATAGAGCCTATTCGGTTTTTTACAGCTTCACAAATCTGTCATCGGAAGAGTATACAATTTCACATGGAAAGTATATCTGAAACAATATACTATTGTTCACGCTTATAAATCAAGTTTGTTACAAGAGATGGAAAACCGTGTTAATTTTGCGTAGAAGAATTTGTGTAACAGCTTGGGCTAGCTAGCATCTAGTTTGGAAGGGATGCTAGTCTGTTATTTTTGACAACAAATCTCTGTTGATGCAACAGAAGACTTCCCATTATATTCTAAAATGAATATATACTTTTTCATTCAACATCTGTTCTTTAAAAGAAATATTATCAAATGAGATCAGAAATGAGGTGTGCTTAGGAGGGTTGGAACCGGCCCCTGCCGCAACTTTTGAAGACTGACCGGCTGGCAGGCGGTGTTAGTCAGAGATGTAACCGGTCCGGAATATTCCAGACCGGACCGGCGACCGGCACCGGTATACCGGCGTCCGGCAGTGGACCGACGACCGGCATTGGACCGGCGACCGGATCCTTCGATGAATATATATAGTTAAACATTGTTGCCTGTAACTTGATATCGCATAAGATTACATGCGAATAGGCCTATCGTGAGGTCAGTTATGGAGGCTGCAGGCCGAAACCTGATGTGCGAGCCTACTAGGCTATTGGCTCATAGAGAAGACTAAGCATAAGATTGATGTATATCTGTAGGTAGGCATTAATATAATGTACAGGCCTACGATGCACTATATTTAGGCCTTTATATATAGGCCCATCTTGTACCAGATAGGTCCTTTATAGTAGGCTAGACCTGCCTGTTATATGCTTAGCAGGCCCTAGCTACATGTTAGAATGTTACAATTCCTAGCCTAGGCTAGGAACACTTAATTTGATTTTGTCTAGAGCTAGGTTTATGCAGCATCATCTATTGAACGTACCTTTGTAACATCTTACGACAACAAGCTAGAGATTTAGAAGGACACGACGGTGGCGGTACTCTGCATGATTTTGTTTTACATAGACGTATGGCGAAATGTATAAGCTTAGTTATCAGATTAAAATCCTTCAGTTCCCCATACGCTACACCTAATGGAAAGAGACATAGGTGATTACATTTTTATATGTTAATTTTTCACAACAATTTAAAGTTCTAGAATTTCATTGCCAGTGCAATGGGAAAAAATAAGCTGGAAGGGCCTAACTAAGTCAAAAGATGCCTAGCACCGAGAAACAGCCACTGTTGCCTGAGAAGATCGCGCGCCTTGCTGGTGAAAGCACGTGATCAAGTCATCAAGCATCGAACGGGAAAGTGCGTACCGGATAGATATCAGAATTGCCTGCACAGAAGTTTTCACGCCTAGAGGAGAGCGCATACCGTATGTAAATGTGCCTTGAAAACGGCTGCTAAAATTAACAATTTACTGATTGACATGATGGATTCAACATGAAGGACACTTCCTCACATCATACCGGATGAAATTATGCCGATGTGACCGTCTCTGCCGGTATTGGCCGGTCTGATTTTTCAGACCGGACCGGCGACCGGTTACATCTCTGGTGTTAGTAACGCCGGCCGGTTAATTTAATTAGACCCATGTCGACACTCAGTCTAGAATAAATTGTTTAGTCAATTGTTACAACTAAAGCATGTAAATGTAACATAACTTGAAAGTATCTACACGCATGTGCTGTGACATAAATATTGCGAACTGTTCTTTAAACAGTTAAAAAATGACAGTTAAACAGTTACAACTGGCAACTTATACTGCATGTGCATGTAGTTCAAACCCTACTTTATCAGTGATATAGCTTCCAGAATTCGTAAGAATTTTGGAAACATTGCGTATTCCTCAGTCTATCTATTTTAAAATTATTCCAGATCTTGAATAATTGACACGTGGAGCTTAGAGCACCAATAAGTAATGGATTTCAATGCAATCTGGGGCCAACTACGAGAACATTTGACAGTGGATCGAGGATAATAAGATACATGTAAGGTGACGGCACGCAATACATTTTGATTGCCGTTGTACATGGACACTCGGTGAAATGAAAAATTGATTACAAGTTTTGCGAGATTATTGTTCCAGACTCTTACACGTAAGCTCGTGGTCATCAATGTAAACTCAAAAGATCTGAAATTAATTCGTGGTGGAGAGAGTTCGCAATTGACGTCGCAAATCACTGGAATTCCCTCACAAATAAAGAAGTGAATCCTACTTCAGAGAATCACTTTAAATCAAGTTTGCACGTCGCAGACACAACATTTCGCAATATCAGCACTCAGTCAGTCATCAAATTTTCATCTTAGTCCTTTTGTCGTTAGAAAAACTTTTATTATATCGGAACATAGAATTTTTTGACCGCTTAAAGCTTTCCTGTGGAGGCGAGATATAGTACATGTATCAGTGGTAGTAGCTTATCATATCCATGCCCGTTTGGGTGATTAATTTGATTATCTGTTTTCAATTTGTCTGTACTTGATAGGTCATTAAAAATGCAGTTGACATTATCACAAATCATGAAGTAGGCCTACAACTCACTAGACTAGTACATAATTAACTAAGCGCATTACAGCTCATCGCACAAAACATTTTATCAAAGTGTGCGAATAATTGCATCGTATAATAATGTATTATAATAGGCAACTCTACGATCGCTTATGCGGAGTACCAGTGACCTATCATTCATGCATTTCATGCATGCTATGTGGAAATTCAATAATGTCTAATGGCATAAGTTGACCAACTATGTCTGACGATCCGAAACCAACCGGCACAGAGACGTCAGGAACCGTCCCATTCC
Organism: Prostheceraeus crozeri; assembly: GCA_907163375.1. Classification (NCBI taxonomy): domain Eukaryota; kingdom Metazoa; phylum Platyhelminthes; order Polycladida; family Euryleptidae; genus Prostheceraeus; species Prostheceraeus crozeri. The sequence goes on from CAJQUW010008172.1 coordinate 59,024, forward strand.
CGACCGGCCGGATTTTAATAAGCCAGCCGGTTCCAACCCTGATGCGTGGCATACATGTCTATGCCAGACATAATAAAATAAATCATAACTACCCGAGAATTTGTTGTTGACCAGTGAGGCATCCACTCCTTTTGCCTTCATATCGGCGGTCACAGTCGCTATCTAGGTCTTCCTCGGGCGGCCTCTACCTCTTTTTGCTCTACTTCCAGACAGGATGCCTTCTATGGGGATGACTCTCTCCATGACGCTGCACATGACCGAACCATGCCAGCCTTCTTGATCTTGCCACTTTTTGGATTGGGGCTATCTCCTCATTTGATCGTATTTCCTCGTTGGTCTTCCGGTCCAAGCGTGTGTAGCCCTGCATCCGACTTAGCATCCGCATCTCTGCAACGTGTAGAGACTTGCCTCCATGCTTTCAACCATCGCTCCACATCGTGATGACTGCCTCCAAATATTACGAGATCGTCGGCGTTTAATATATGCCAGGGACCTCTTCTGCATTCCTTGGAAATCTCATCCATTATTACAATTTTCAGAAAAGTCATTTCTTCTTCGGGTACACATTCATATTAGTAGCCACCAAATTTTCGCCTTACGGCTTTGTCAAGGTGTGATAAATGCATGCAATCAATCAGTGCAGAGCAATATGAACAACGGACAGTCAATCGATAAAGATATAGGAAGCAATTATGGTAAATGTCAAGTTTTGTTTCACAAAATTAAAACTGCGCTCCCTTTCTTTTTAAGCCGAAGTTATATTTATTGATTTAAAATACAAATGAGACGGGTCGACCGGTTTCTGCACTCAGTGCCTTTCTCAAGACCCAACACTTAAAAACTTGCAATGGATCATGCATTACATTTAAATACGAAGACATGATCACTCACATCAGTTCATCTTTCCGATTGATTTTAGGCTTCAATTTGCGTATCAATTCACTCTCAGCTAACCGAGTTTTTATTTGATTATTCTGAATATCTATGAATGACAAAATGAAGGCATCTATGGAAGAAGTATTGGTGTGGTCAAAGTGTACCGAAGACATATGAACCGATAGAGCACTTTTACTATCTCTATTGTCAATGCTACGACAATGTTCTTGGAAACGATATCTAAAAGGACGGTTCGTAGAACCTATGTAGAAGTCACCACACAAAGAACACGTGAATTTATAAATAACATACCCTTTCTCACAAGCATGATCATTATTTAAAGATTCGCAGATTTTACAGCTACAATTAGTAGAAGAATTTAGAGAATTGAACTTACTGAAAGTGCTTCGTATTTGTTTTCCAGGTTTTTTGAACTATTCTAAAGGGCACGTCATATTTTTTCACTAACTTATTTAGTTTTCTGTGTGTAGCGTCATTTATAAAATCCAGTTGTAGGATGCTATTTGTATTATTTTCGTCCCTGCTATGTTGCTTAGGGCGTTTTTCTTGAACATCCCTCCAATGATAATTATTTTTTCTTAGTTTTTTCTTAAAGTCGTTTACATGACGTCCAACATCATCGCTATCAGAGCAACGTACACCTATGTTATTTATCGTGTTTTTAATGAAGTTTTGCTTAACGAAATCTGGAACATTGCTAAATTTATCGAGACATATCCCAGAATGATTTTCTTTATTGTAAGGCTGGAAGTAAACTTCCCTTTCTATTGATATAGATAAATCCAGAAAATTTAAGACGCCATTTTCTGGTGCTTCTATGGTAAATTTTATGTCTGGGTGAATAGAATTAAAAATTTCTAATATGCTATTGAACAAAGACGGTTCATTGGCAAACGGGCCAAGAATTATGTCATCAATATATCTACGGTATAATTTGGGTTTTATGTCATTAGTCTCTAGTTTTTTCAAAGCCAATTCTTCTATGTATTTCATAAAAATAATCGCAAATGGTGGCCCAAAGTGCGAACCCATAGGACAACCTTTCTTTTGAAGATATACAATATTGTTAAATTCAATCTCGTAATTAAAAGCTACCAACTTGAGGAATTGTTCTATGCAATTGATGTCTAGGTTGTAGTTGTCAATTAAATGCCAGTTTTCTTTTGCGAAATTAGAAACTATTTCTATTCCTTCTAAAAGACGGATAGAAGTATATAAATTTTTTACATCCAATGAGATGAACATTACAGTATTTGTTGTTAACTTCTTAATCGCTGATAAATTTTCTATCAAAGCGCTTGTGTTAGGTAAATGTGACGGCACGAACTTTACTAACTTATTAAGTAAATGTCCTACTAACCAATCCACTCTTTCAGTAGGAGTATTTGACACCGCGGCTATCGGTCTTAAAGGGTAACCGGACTCGTCCTTATCCTTGTGATCCTTCACTCGAACCTGGAACTTCGCCGGCTTTGCTCCAGTTGATATTAATTTTCCTATATCTAAGCGATCGTTATTTTTACAGTAGGTTCTAATCATTTTATTAGCTTGATTTTCTATGCCGTTGTTACGAGATTTTACAAGTTTTCTATATGTTATATCATCACTTAGTATATCTTCTATGCGATTTACCATGGACTGCTCGTCGGAGATAACCAGGCGATTAGTTTTGTCAGAAGGGATAACTACAAGAGCCTTCTCCTTCAAAAATGTTTTAGTTTTTCTAATCATTTGATTATTAAATTTACTTAGTGGCTTACTTTTTTCGTTTAAAAGCCACGCCAGTTTTTTTCGTTTTCGTTTTGGCATTTAATTGACAACTACAACCTAGACATCAATTGCATAGGACAATTCCTCAAGTTGGTAGCTTTTAATTACGAGATTGAATTTAACAATATTGTATATCTTCAAAAGAAAGGTTGTCCTATGGGTTCGCACTTTGGGCCACCATTTGCGATTATTTTTATGAAATACATAGAAGAATTGGCTTTGAAAAAACTAGAGACTAATGACATAAAACCCAAATTATACCGTAGATATATTGATGGCATAATTCTTGGCCCGTTTGCCAATGAACCGTCTTTGTTCAATAGCATATTAGAAATTTTTAATTCTATTCACCCAGACATAAAATTTACCATAGAAGCACCAGAAAATGGCGTCTTAAATTTTCTGGATTTATCTATATCAATAGAAAGGGAAGTTTACTTCAAGCCTTACAATAAAGAAAATCATTCTGGGATATGTCTCGATAAATTTAGCAATGTTCCAGATTTCGTTAAGCAAAACTTCATTAAAAACACGATAAATAACATAGGTGTACGTTGCTCTGATAGCGATGATGTTGGACGTCATGTAAACGACTTTAAGAAAAAACTAAGAAAAAATAATTATCATTGGAGGGATGTTCAAGAAAAACGCCCTAAGCAACATAGCAGGGACGAAAATAATACAAATAGCATCCTACAACTGGATTTTATAAATGACGCTACACACAGAAAACTAAATAAGTTAGTGAAAAAATATGACGTGCCCTTTAGAATAGTTCAAAAAACCTGGAAAACAAATACGAAGCACTTTCAGTAAGTTCAATTCTCTAAATTCTTCTACTAATTGTAGCTGTAAAATCTGCGAATCTTTAAATAATGATCATGCTTGTGAGAAAGGGTATGTTATTTATAAATTCACGTGTTCTTTGTGTGGTGACTTCTACATAGGTTCTACGAACCGTCCTTTTAGATATCGTTTCCAAGAACATTGTCGTAGCATTGACAATAGAGATAGTAAAAGTGCTCTATCGGTTCATATGTCTTCGGTACACTTTGACCACACCAATACTTCTTCCATAGATGCCTTCATTTTGTCATTCATAGATATTCAGAATAATCAAATAAAAACTCGGTTAGCTGAGAGTGAATTGATACGCAAATTGAAGCCTAAAATCAATCGGAAAGATGAACTGATGTGAGTGATCATGTCTTCGTATTTAAATGTAATGCATGATCCATTGCAAGTTTTTAAGTGTTGGGTCTTGAGAAAGGCACTGAGTGCAGAAACCGGTCGACCCGTCTCATTTGTATTTTAAATCAATAAATATAACTTCGGCTTAAAAAGAAAGGGAGCGCAGTTTTAATTTTGTGAAACAAAACTTGAAATGAAGAACCTCCCGTGTGCCACCATCAATTTTATGGTAAATGTGATCTACAATATTACTACTGATATGAAATGAAAGTAACATGAGCAATTAAAAAATGAAGTATTAAACCGTAAGGCGAAAATTTTGTGGCTATTAATATGAATGTGTACCCGAAGAAGAAATGACTTTTCTGAAAATGCAACAGCCCGGGTACGAGGAGAACCTAACCTTCCTTATACATCATTACAATGAAGAGAAAATGGCTTAGTGCTGAGCCTTGATGTAGCCCAACCGAGACAGGAAAGGTTCGACTTTCACCTTGTCTACATCTCACTACAGTTGTACTGTCCCTGTACATATCCTGTATTAGACGGATATAACATTGCGGTACTTAACGTGTGCGGAGAAATTCCATTTCCATAATAGCTTCCTTGGGACTGTATCTAAGGCATTTTCGAGATCGACGAACACTGTGTGGAAGGGCTTATTTTTCTCTCTGAATTCCTCCATCGCCATTCTCAGACAGAATAATTGTGGGTCTGTTGATCCAACTCCTGGTCTGAAGCCAAATTGAATCATATCCACCTCAATAAGATCACGAAGACGCTTCTGCAAAAACCTCTCCAGAATCTTCATGGTATGACTGAAAAGCCTGATACCGCGATCACTGGACACCAGCACCTCCTAAACCGAGCTGAATCACCTGCTAAAGCAAGACACTATTCGCAAATAATAAAAAAAATCCTAAAACACGCGCCTTTTAGAAGGCTAGCCTCTCACTTCCTAAAACATTTTTCAATGCCATATTCTACTTTCCTTTATGACAATGCTTTACCGAGGCTTTACTCAGAGGCTACCGAGCACAGATAACGCGAATGAATGCATGAAATTGACAAATACACGAAAATTTACAGCCTTTCCAATTTATAATTTGCATTATCCGCAAATATTAATTTAGTCCCTTAGTTACAGAAGTCTTAGACTCGATTTACATTAGTGCTATACAGCATGCACATATTATAACTCTTTCGAATAGGCTATCGGAGCAACAGGAAACTCATTTTTCAGAGCTGCCGTTAGTTGATGACCCAGATTGATAAGTATGTCTGTCACGATTGACTGTCGCGAGAAAATTTAGAATGCAGATTTTTGGCCATTTGTTTTCAAGTCTTACTATCTTTCTTTTCCATTTATCCCGTATTTAGATCGACGTTGATGGGAAAGATGCATATTCTCCTGGTGTGACATCATATGATATCCACTACTACTATAATTTACTGCTGCACAACTTCAACAGATAGTTCCAATAAACAATTTAATTGCAATATCACTGACGGAAAGTCAACTTGCCACTCGAAGTCAAAGCCAGCTACATAACCTCGGAGAGATGAAGCGGAGAATGATTCACGTACATGCAGCAACGTGAACTTATGATGTCCTCAATAGCAGCTATTGTTATGCGACAGCGTTCCTGCTGTCTGGCAAGCAGTGACTCACGCTCTCCTCTATGCAGCTGCATGCGTCTAAGGGATTATTGTTCTCTTCAGTATGCTACCCTACTAATTCAACATAGCCTTCTGAAATTTTAGTGTGTGGCGCTTTAGGATGCACTTTAGGAGGTGCCAGATTACAGTGATATTTGCCAACATCTTGATGGTCTCCTTTACGTTTGAATTCCACCCTTCTGCTTAATTAAGATGCTTGTTAGCAAATATTCATTCCTTTTGATATCCAACATGTTTCAAACTACTTATAAATTGTGTTTATATCGATAGTATATAAACACAGGAATAATTTGCAAAAATTTAGCTATTTAAAAACTGCTCAAATAATTTTTTGGACCGCAGGAGCGTAATCTCCGCAAAACTCTGCATCAAAAAACTGAACATCTCCATATAAAAATGTTCACTGTATACAGATACTTTTTCAGTATATATTTGCTGCAGTTGTTTCTCAATTTTTGTTAGTTTTTGCTCTTCTCGCTTCTAGGTTATGAAGTTTCCCTCGTACCAACAGTGTTCAGTGAATTTCTAATAGCACATGTACTGGAATAGATTGCAATTTGGCGGATTGGTCTTTCACTCTTAACTTTTTTTGATCATATATAGGCAAGTAAAAATGCACAGGGGCCTACAATGTAGTCATTTTTCTTTTCTAAAGCAACTTGGAATCATATTTTTAATCATCATTGTTCTCATTTGATGTTTTTTTGTCTAAGAGTCATTGGAATACGCTAACAATCAATGATTCAGCTCAAGTCTGAACCTTAATAGATGAAACTATAAATTACAATTTCAGCAGAATGAATTTTACCCTATGATCATAGCCTCCTAGGAGACTATATAAGAAAGCAATTTCTTATTTCCTAAGTTTGTGAAAGTAAAAGCTTCGAAACAACTTTATCGTGAAAAATCATTATATGTTCCATGCACTGATGAAATAAGAACCATGAGATTTGTACAATTACCTTTTCAGCTAAGCAAGAAAGATGGCCTAATAGACAGAATGTTCTCCACACGAAATACGAAAACGCGAATCCTCAAGTTTGAGAAATGGCGACTGCTGTTGCATGATTTGAGCTATCGGTGCCACAACAAAGGCAGATCATCCTCTGCGTGATGTCCGTGCACTTGTGAAATGTTGTTCAACTTTTCAATGCTTCATTTTTTCTTGTCTTCTTAATTCAGTGGTGATGATGCATCCTTCATCAGAAATGTAAAGAAAGAATGAATGACGGCACAGCTATGATTCCAATCACAATGTATACAGGCTAATTCTGAAGCGAAACAGCTACTAGATATCATGAAAGATATGGTCTTTGTACATCATGAGGATCTGCCATTCAGCTATAGTGACAAGCAGGCATTACACGCATGCTAAGGCACTGCTGGATGTGAAAAATCTTGAACAGAGCAGAACGATCTTTATGCACTCCATGTGAAAGGTTGGAAATATCCGATAATGTGAGGTCCATATTTCCAAGTTGTTCGAGATAGAACAAAGTATGGACTCTCTCGATAAGCGTTTTATTGGTCGATCACAAAATAAGTTGAAAATCTCAGGGCCTTCGGCGTGCAGCGCCTTCTATCGGTCGATGGACAGAGGCTGCATGAGTGTATGGAGGTTTCTTGTAATCAGACCATAAATGTCTAGAAAATTCACCTATGTTGCATTGTTGATGAAGTGAACAAATATTTTGAACCTTCACGTGCATGCGTGAGTTAATAATGTTGTTTATATTCCTACAAATTGTCTATATCAAACATATTTTGTTATATATACGTATGTCAGGATAATCATATTGCCTATAAAGGATGTCATAAAGGTAAAGATGCATGCATGTAGGAATAGTATCCAATATCTGACTTTTTAAATTCATGTGAAGGTATGAAGCATTCTGGTAATAGGAACTCAGTATTTATTAAATCCTCAATGTGTATAGTTTTGATTTCATTAAGTGAACTTCAGTTGAGGCCCAGTATCACAATACAGAAGCAATGGGGATAGCAATGCATAAAAAAGAAAGGTATTTTACAAATCCTCCATATCATGACAACCTTGGCGAGGTAATGGTTTGTGAAATTAGCAATTTGATGAGTTACCCCTATTTTAAAGGTAAGCCTCATTATAATAAGATTACTTTCTTCAGCGTGGTCTTGTCACAAGCAACCTGTCACTGAAAGAAGACGTGCATCATGATCTTCTGAATGAATATGTAAATTGGTCCACATTGCTATTCAAATTCAGGATATGATATCTTGTGAATCATAGAATGATGTCGCTGAAAATGGATTTAAAAACATGACATCTACAGCCAAAAAGCACATCTCAACTTTTCCTTGAAGACTTGCAGGAACTTGCATTATAATGCAGTTCATGAAATTCCTTTGATCGATCCAGCTTATAATTTTCGCTCAATTAAGATGCTTGTTAGCAAATATTCATTTCCTTTGATATCCAACTTGTTTCATACTACTTATAAAGTGGCTTCATGTCGGTAGTAACTATAGTGATGAAAATTTTCCAGAAAACTTTGATTCAAAATTTTCCGTGGAAATTTATGGAAAAAATTGGAAAATTTTGGAAAATTATGGAAAATTTTGGAAAAGTATGGAAAATTTTGGAAAATTTTAAAAGTTGATTTTTTTGATATAGGCCCTATAATTTGAGCGCTTCCACTACCGAGGCAGCTACGTACCAATAAATTGGGTTTGAAACTCTTGATTTCATCATTATTTCGATTAAATCGATCGTAGCAATACGAGTTTCGTCCGCGGAGTTTTGAACATTCCTTTGCCACCAAAGGCTTGTGCTAATTTGTTAGCATTTCTAATTATCACACAGACACCGTTTGGGATAATGTGAATCTTGCTTTACAATAGGGGTATAACTTCATGCAATGTGAAAGATCTGGAGCAAAAAAATATACTTCATCTTGGAGTTTGCTAATTGTTAGCTTGAAAGATAAGCTTTATTATGCAGCGTTGATCATAGTGACACAGAGTCTCCATGTGTTGATGAACGTGAAGTATAAGCACACAGTCCACGCAGCATTCATGAGCGACCATATTGGAAGATATACAGACTGTAAACTCGTGAGATATTTGGAAACTAAAGATATCTGTGATGAGTAAAAGAATATCTATGATGGCTTCTATCTTCTGGCGTAGTGTCCGATATCTTCGTTGAGGATACAAGTAGCAAGCCCATCCCAAATTCAAGTGCAAAATGCGCAAGGATGAGTCATCCCCCCCCTCTGGAAGGAAGGTGAGGGAGATGGCCAAGGATGTGATGGGAGGAATAGATCCAAGAGGAGAAAACGGGTCCCTACCCCCCTCTCTGGAAGGAAGGAGTTTTCCAGCTAGGAGTGGAATCTCGGAAGGGAGAGGGGGTGGAATGTGGGAAGGATAGAGTGAGGAAAGGGTGGGTGTTGATGGTTTTGGGATGAGAAAAGTTGGAAATCGTCATGAAGGAGGGTTCGGATGGGAAATTGGAGTTCAGATTTGGAATCTGCGTGAAATTTTGGGTAGGGAAGGAAGGCGGGAGGAGTTTTCCTGAGAGGCAACGGGTGGAGCGGCAGAGTTGGAAAAGGGCGGGTGTTGGATGTTTTGGGATGAGAAAAGTCGTTTTTCGGCATGAAGGTGACCTCGGATGGGAAAACGGAGGGAAGATTCGGAATCTACGTGAAATTTTTGGTTAGGAAGGATGTTTCCAGCAAAATCGGAGAGAAAAAATTTCGAGGACGTCCCCCCCCCTCCTGTCAAACTTCCAACTTTGGTGTTAGAGATCGTAGAAAGTCGTGTGATAGCTCATTTGAAAGCTAAGAGTGAGAAAAATGCAGTGGAAAGCTCGGTTGGGTCGACTTTTCCTGGGTTGAGGGAGGAAAATGGCAGAAAAACGTCAGAGTTGGAAAAGGCGGGTGTTGGATGCTTTGGGATGAGAAAAGTCGTTTTTCGGCATGAAGGAGACCTCGGATGGGAAAATGGAGTGCAAATTCGGAGTCTACGTGAAATTTTGGGTCTGGGAACTTCTTTCAAGCAAAATCGGAGAGAAAAAGTTCTGACCCCCCCCCCTCTGGAAAGAGACTTCCAACTTTGGTGTTAGAGATCGTAGAAAGTCGTGCAATAGCTTGTTTGAAAGCTAAGAATGAGACAAATTCAGTGGAAAACACGGCTTGTTCCTATCTGCCTTCGTTTAGAGGTGAGACGTCATTGAAAATTTTTCAACATTTTTCCGAAAAACGACAGTTAGAATTTTTACGATGGCTGTGGGCTGTACAGCCAAAACGAAGCATCGGATGGGAAAATGGAGGGCAGATTCGGATTCAGCGTCAAATTCTCCATTGAAATGGTGAATTTCCAGCTCAATCGGAGCACTAGAACCGGAGATAGATGGGTTTAAAGTTTTTGGATGATGGGTATTACGTCATCAGCTGATCCCCACAAACTATATAAGCGGGGAACCGACAGAGACTTTTCATTTAGAGGAGAGCAATTGTCAAAGGTAGGTCGTCTCTCTGAGCTCCGATGATAGCTTCGGACATTCCAAATTCCGGGTTTCTGTAAGAAACCGACTTAGAAAATTTCATTGCTGAACTCAGCTAAGGCGTCAGACTTAGAGGTTCGCCAGGAGATGGCCTTCGTCTCCAGGCCATAAAAGACTCCAAAACTTTAAAGCCTTGTAACTTTGCTTCTACAAGTCCGTTTGACTTGATTCAAAAAAGGTTCGGTCGCTATTGACCTGCCCTAAATAATAAACTACTTATAAAATTTCATAAGTAGTGCTAAAAATTTGAAAATTTAAATTCACTAGTTTTGGAGGTTTTCTGGGGTTTTCAACCCTGCTGAAGTCAATGAAAGGACTTTTAATGATATCTGAGCCAGTCTTCTCATGTCTTACCATGATACAAGCGAGCAAGACACGGAGAGTTTTGCTGTAATATTCCACTGAGAGGGTGTTCCTTCGGGACGGCAGATGATGCCGTAGTGAGAAGTGTGGCAAGGGAGTGTGTCATATTTTAGACCGAAACCGCTGGGGCAACTCATGTTGGGCATTTGACACAGTTCTCAACGTAGCACTTTGAACGCCAATCGGTTGAGTCTTAGCTATCTTGTCATGGGTGGCCTCTAAACATCTCCATTGCAAAACGCTTGTGAAGTTGCTATCCCTCTCTACGGCTTGCTATCAAGCTGATCAAAGCAACGACTTGGGATGTTTCCTCTTGTAAATAACTCCACCGATTTTTATGTCAAAATCGGGGCCCGGATACCAACACAGTGACATGACGCACGCTATGTCCGCCCGAGGTTGGATTTGTGGGTCGAGGCCTTGGAGCTGGGATAAGATCCCCTCTGAGTAATGCCTGTAACGGATTCAAGAGCTTAACACCCAGACCGTTGCTGGCTTGCTATCAGGCCTTTGTGAAATCTCGTCTAGCCTCAGTAACTCAGGGTTGGCAACGTCTATCGTTTGTCATTGTAACTTGGTAAAAATGAGACGGTTACTGCAGGCATTGACGTCAAACTTTTTCGCGTCATAGGGGAACCCGTCTTTGTGTTGGGAGTTGGTAACTGAAAGCACGGTGACTCCCGATGCCCATACATGGTAAAACTGCTGTTGTCAAGTCAAAAGCTTGACCAAATAAGGAAAGTCTGAATCATGGCTTTGTGCTCGCTGGGTATATAAACCGCCGACTCTCATTTAATTTCATTTCAATCATGCAGACGCCGAACACTCTGGTCAGCTCTCCTGACAAGCCTCGGTTGAAGCCGAGAAATCTATTTCAAGAGTTTCAGAGGGCTAAAGAGCGAGAAAAGATTTTCAACAATCTTGCTCGTATAGGCACATATGATTACGGCGATGATGATGATAGGACTCAGTGGGGCTATATACCACCCCCAAGTAGTCAGTTAGCAGCAGTAGAGGTTGATGCTGCCACCATGGAGAGAGTTAAAGACTCTCTCAGCAGAATCGGTCTAAAGTAAGGTGGCTGATTACGATCCCGAGAGCGTCCCATGAGCCCTCTTACGGGCTACCTTCTAATGCAGCTAAAGCGGTCCCAAGCCCGCCACATATCTTCGGATATGGAATGCAGAGGGGAAGAATAAATGATGAATGGAGTGAAATGGGAGGCCACCCTTGCACCACATGCAACACACCAGACTTCTCTCTTTAGTAGTGAACAAGCTCTTGTGAACGTCGCCGGAAAGTTTATCATGTTGTACAAAGTTTTTACTGCCACACAGGTTGACAAAGTGAAAAAAGGAATCTTCATCTAGATTAGAATCATTCTGATTGGTTGTTGAGGAATTCATTGTTAAATAACTATATAAGCGAAACGATTGCAGCACTTCTCATTCACGTTATACGATCAAACAGTCTAGTATGACAAATTCTTCTGAAGCCTTGAATATTTTCAACAAAAATTTCGAAGTTGTTGACGAGTGGGATGAAGACAAGTGTGAACAAGAGGAGGAATCCCGCAAGAAAGTCGTCATTGAAAAAGTTGAGTGGACTGATGGTGAATTCACGCCAAAAACGACGCGTGTTAGAAAAGTGCCCGACGCACCAAAACGGCCAAGGTGTTATAAAGTGTACAGTGACTTAGAGGTTATTCCGCTTGACTTTTCCTCGCTGTAAAGTATATGTGATTCAATTATAAATAAACCTACATACTACATGTCTTTATCTTGAAATGGAAATAAATGGAGGAATTTAGATATGGGGTCAGTTAACACATTTATCATCGATCTATTTTTCTATCAAAAGGGATCATACCATTAGAGAAGATAGAAAATGATTTTGTATTCGTGTGGTATAAAAGTGACAAGCAGAACTCATGGCTCATTCTCAGATAACGTTGCTTCAAGTGATTCACCTAAATCATGTTTCATATGATGAATGATTTCTAGTAACTGTGTTAAGTGTCTAGATGATAGGATATCTTATTCTAACAATAGCTCCCAATCGACACTATGCTTACTCGATGATCCATTCGAAGCCATGCAGTTTATATGAAGGAAAAACAAAAGTGTCACATTTATTGAAAAGAAATATAAGCAATACGTTTTGTAATAAGACGATACATGACGTCTACTAAGTCAAACCCTTCTTGATTGCGGGGCTGACTAAAAGGAATGAAGAGGTCTAGCCAGCTCCGGAGAGTCTCAATACACCGCTCCATCATGACGTCCTTTGGAGACACACTCAGGAAGGCAGCCCTGATTGTATCACTACTGTCCTCTTCATCGTCGGAAATGATGATGGTCTCCTCATCCAACTGCAGCGGCTAGACCTCACCATCGTAAATGGTTTTCACTTGCCTCTTTCGTGGGGCATTGGGCATGAGTAAGGCATAGGCGTTCGGTGGTGTATCCATTTTAATGATATTATGAGGAAATGGTCATTGCACCGCACTGATATAGATTCTCTCTCCCTGCTTCGCGCTCTCTCATTGGACGACAGCCATTTATCAGTCACACTGCATCATTCTCATATATAAAGAAGAGTGTCTTGCATTTCACTATCATATTCATGTCCTACACAGAGGAAACATTCACACCTCTTGCTACCTCAACTCCTACGAAGAAGGAAGTTGAGAGAAAGTTTCAACAAAAAGAGGAAGAGGAAGAGAGACAAATGATTGAAGGCTGCAAGCAGCTCACTCTACAAACGGTTGAGAGTGAGCCTTTCATAAACGAGGCTGAAAAGCCCTTTGATGAGACCAGAGAATGCCCCAAACGGTCTTTATGAGACCACGGCCCTAACGGCCACCTAATCAAGAAAGAAAAGACATTGACTGCGCCACACGCAACATTAGTGATTTGATGTTATCTGACGAAAATGAAGTGTTAAGACAGTACGACCACCAATGAATTGAATAGGATTACCACTATCATCATAGATACCAAATTTGCAATGGGATAATCGTGATACATTGACTGGAATGTATACCTTGTTCAGGAACTCCCTGAGCATGGTCACACCAAAGTCGCCACTGTCAATGGGAATATATCTTAAAAGGGGAACCATTTGACCACCAACTTGTGTTGAATGGATAAAGTTAGTGTAAATGTATAAGTGATTGATATTCATATCGAGCAAGGATGTTGAGCCACAATACTTCTCGTCGTAGAATATGTCACGTTTGAATCCTAAAATCTTTGTCAAATCTTTTGAAATGTGAATGACCCTTTTACCATGTACACTGATACAGAATGTATTTTCTTTAGGATCATAGTCAAAATGATATGAGTGTAGATTTGATACACCCTTGTTCAAGTATGCACAAACATCATAGCCATTGCTATAATTCTTTGGAGGCATCGGTAACATTTCATTTGGCTTCCATGTCAGACTGGGACGCAAAACAGGGTCTGTACGTTTAAAATAAAGGACCATTCGACAATCGGATTGCTGTTCAAGTGTTTTTTCACATTCCCCCATTCATGGTATGACCATAAGACGTCTGTTTTTAAAGAGAGCAAATCGCGAAATTTAGAATTGATGTGAACAAATCCAATATGTGAACGCTCATAATCATTTCGGAAATCAATCCTTGCTTTATTGTGTACTCGAGTAATGGACATAGATAATCCATTTATTTCATTTACCTGTTTGATCAAGTCATCAGCAGTACCAGATTTAAAAAGTACAAAGCGCTCATGCATGCGATCAAGGGGAAGAAGGATAATATTAAATTTTTTCCTGTGCCAATTTGGATATTTCTTAATCTACTTTGATACTTTCATGGACACTTGAGCTTTCAAAGGGAAGGCACCGCCTCCTTTTACTTCTGCAAATTTTGTGATAGGTAGAAAGAAACGTGATTTAAGATTCAATATCTTTTGCAGAGGTCCACTCACATAAAATTCATGGGAAATAGTAGTCGGTCTCATGTAGAGGGTAACTTTATGTAGATTTGGATCCATTTGCCAGAACCATAGATCCTTTGCCAAATCATTCATAACATTCAAGAGGCGTTGAATTTTCATATAATAGTATGATTGCTCTAAACGATGACGGAATGATGGGTTTGTAGGTTGTTTCCATTTCAGGGGTGAAGCATTTTTAGCAATGGGTATGTCTGTATCTGCAGTGATAATTAAAGTAGGGCCATTTACAATCTCATCAACAGCTCGCTTTCCCCGACGGTTGTTTACTGTAGGAATAGAATTCCACTCTGCTGCATGTTCATTCAAGTTGTAGGTATGTACTTTATCATTTCGCTCTAGTTTTGGAAAGTACAAGTCTTGATTCGTTGCAGTGCCTAATGTAATCTCTTCATTTGCAATTGTTCTTATATTATTCACATAGCTCAAATCTTGCAGGGCCACTTCCCAATCACCATTTAACTCAATCGGCTGTGTTAAATCAGTCTCAAACTCGGCAGCTGTATTTTCATATCGCTCAGGTTGAGCATTACTGGGAAACACTGCTGTAAACTCCATGTTAAAGTATCAACATAAAGCGTTGCTTGCTTAGGCGTTATGTCGCATGATATAACGAACTGCTGCTTTCAATCTATTCACAGTAGATACTTTCTGTCGTCCTAGGAATTTGGTTAAGAGTGATTGCCCTTTCACATAATGCACTCCCCTAAGTATGGTTGTACCGCCTTCTTTCATATTGCGATAGTTGATACAACCAAATATGACTTGATATCTTGGTCTTCTACGTTTAAAATCTGCAAGGGTATGAAATATTTCGCGTTTTATTGATGAGATCACACGACAGCTATTTTTTAATTCCATTGCAATGCGACGTACAGGATTGATCAAATCGATGCCGCCTACAGGCGATCGCTTAAAGCCATAATCTGTTAACACCATTTCCCACGCATGATTTCATTGCCCTTCATGATCAATATGGTGCTATACATTTTACATCCTCAAGTTGGAACAAGTATAGAGAATGTATACATCCTCGCATAATGACTTACCTTCAACAAACCTACACTCGTAAGCATGAGTGTGGCAAGTGAACAATGTCTTCTTATCTCTACCTATTCATGTTTGATGACTAAATACAACCTATTCAATCACATCATATACTTTTCCATTGAAGTGTAATAAAGAAAACAAATTTTAATCGTACATATTTATTGAAGGCTTTTATAAAAGTTACGAATGCGCTTTTCATTGACAAGGGTATCATGTGAAAAATGTTTACAAATGTCATGTAAAGAGTCATAATGTAGTCGTTGCATTACAAAGTAGAGGGCATAGGCTCCACATGTTGAAGACAAAGGATGTTGATAGGCCAAAGCATTGCGAATCCATTTTCGTGAATGTCGGTTCATGAAACTGTGACATAATCACAGTTTGGTAAGGCCAATGAATCAAAGATTTCGCCGCAATAGTTTTTATCGATAAACAAAACTTTCCAGTGTTTGCCGGGTAAGTGTGCTGTATCAGTATTCATGATAATGAATGAGGGTGGTTTTGGTAAAACTGTGGGCAATTAATAATAATAAAGAATTCTAGTTTAAGACCCTTCGTGGCAGTGCCCGGACGATAAGAAGCACCTGCTTCATTGTTTGCTGTCAAATCAAATCCATAAAGTGCATAACCTATAGCAAATTCATCATAGGTCAAACCATTGGTGTCATCAGTATTCCAGTATTTAAATGTCTCCATAGTATTTTGATATGAGCGAGAATAATGTCCATTAGCGAAGTCTGGACAAAAAGGAGTACCAGGAATGCAATCAGTATCGCGATACAATCCGATTTGATTTAAACCAAAGTGTTCAAAGTTGAGGGGATTCTTTGATATATTACCATTGTATGCATCATTTGCAATCAATCCCACAATGATCATTTTTGGTGATTGTATAGGAAACAAACTATCTTTAACAAAGCTCTTTTGCGCACGAGGAATGGTGAAACTATGGATCTCAGTACGATTTACATCATAAAGAGCATCATACTTCTTCAAACCCATCTTGTGACCATTAATCACCGAAGGATTCACTGTCATTCGTCGTACATAAAGTCTAACACTTTCGAACACAATCTTAAATTCAGTCTTTGCTCCATAAGAATTCAATACAAATTTAGGATCGTTCGGCAAGAGATGAACTCGCATGTCTACTTTTGACATTAAGAAACGTGATTGACGGGAAAAGTCCAAGTATAGGGGACCATATAATTCACACACCCTACTTTCTGCAGTCCACTTTTCACGAGTGACAAATCCCTTGTTTTTGTCACTATCAAATTTACCAGCTTCAACTTTACACCAACCCATAACAGCCATGTGACTCTTTTGTGCTTGTGGCTGGAACTGCATGACTGTTGAAAAATAACCGAGATAGGGATAACTGTGTTGACCACCTTCAACCCGAGTTTCACCAATGGTCAATGATACATCCTTGAAGAGCGTTGCTATTGCCAAGTTATTCACGGCTACTTTGTCATTGTCGTCAAGGTTTGTGCCGTCCTTATTTACTATCTTAAACTTAACATATAGATTGATGTCATTTACATCGATGTACTCAGCATCATTTCCTGGTATTAAAAATTCAATGGCACTACCAGAATCGATACTTGTCTGTGGATAACGAATGGATACATAATTTCTAATGATATCCGTCTGTATAGGTGTTCTATCAAATATGCAAAGGGATGAGGTTTTACATTCCACATTTAAAACAGTCCACGTCGTCTGTGTTTGCTAGGAGTTATACGAGATGCTCTTCGCTTACGTTTGCCTGAAGTAGAGAGTGGATTGATATGACTGATGACAGACCTGATACCAGCCTTACCGACATTCTTCAAACGCTGTATTCCATGACGCTTTAGCGATTCACGAATCGGTAATCTTCCTGAAAGCGCATCACTTGCTACATTTGCTGCCAATCCTACAGCTTCCTTTAAAGCTGACTTTCCCACATTTGCGATAGTGGGGAACATCATACCTTTGACAGCACCCAATAGACTACCCCCTTTTTGACGTCTCGATCCAGCATAAACGGGAAAGCCAGCTCCATGACTTGCATAGGAGGGGGCAGAATAAAACGTAGCAGTTTGATCCATAGGTATTTATTTATTTATATTTACACAATTCATTATTTTGCTTAGGAACGTTGACTAACACGATAAAGGTCAGAATGACGAATCCAACTGTTCATTGAATTGGGATAGCCAGCCTATTTCACCAGGCTCCACTTTCCCCTGTAACATTTGGTGACGAAGAATCTTTTCAACCATGTAGTCATCATCTTCTTTGGTGATGGGTGTTATCTCATGACGATAAAAGCTCCCTTCAATCTCTTCACCATGATAATCACGAAGCTTGTAGGTAGTGGGCTTGAATTTCTTGTTAACCTTAGAGACAGTAAATATTTCTTCCTTCCAATTAGGAAGATATCCTTTCGCAAACACGCTTTTCACCTTGTAAATGCGAACTTTGTCACCAACCTGAATGTCACGTTTACCTTGTGATGGTTGCTTGTGTTTAGCATTGATTTCACGGATTGTATCCACCATGTCTGGAGTTATGTCAGCAGGTTTGTGACCAATCATATGATGCACAGAATGATTGTAAGCGTGTACAGTATCTTGTAATACATCCGTCCACTTTTATGTTGCTTTTGCAGTGAAATAGCGCCATAGACGAGTTTTCAGCGTACGATTAAAGCGTTCGACCACTGCAGCCTTGTATGCACTTTTCACACTAAACAGCTCAATGTTGTGTTCGCGAAATAAAGCACGCACATGTCGGTTTTCAAACTCTGAATACGTGTGGGAATGCGTCCTTCACTGAAAATATTTTGGAAAGCCTCGGCCACTTCTTCACCACGTTTTGTCTTGAGTGGTTGAACCCAAGCATAACGAGAAAAGAAGTCAATGACAGGTAGGAGAAAGCGATAGCCTTTATTCTTTTTAGCTAATAAAGAAGCATCAGCCAAATCTGCTTGCCATTGTTCATCAATATCATGAACGATATAAGAACGGGTAGGATATCATTTTCGAGCTTGTGTGTGTAATGTATATGCAGGTTGAGCTTTTAACCATCTCTTCACTTGTTTCTGTGAATAACCACTTGCTTGTGACAACTTTTTCACTGAAGCATGACCTGCATAATGCTTTGGGTTATAGTAAATTGATTGCAGATGTTCATCCATCGTCTATTAAGAGGGATCGTTTATTTGCCTCAAAGTATCAGTCTTTTTCTCCGCTAGGGTTTGCGTTTGTGTTTGAGACCTGCTTTTGCTACTTTTTTGAGCCGTCTTGTATGAATCACTTTTACAACATGTACTTAAACAGTTCAATGACACATGAATGTTTGGCAACTCTGAACATGGGATGCAACATAGCTTCTTCATTAAAAGTCTGTGATAAAATCAAATGATGGATAACGTGTTGAAGGTTTTGGTATACGCTTCGGTAACTTCTCAGGTGTTTTCAAAGTTTCCTTGATTCTCTTTTTAGGTATCTCTACACTTTGCAACTTTCTCTTCCTAGGTGTAGATACATTTTCCATTTCCTGTAAGGTATCACGTCCAAGAATTGCCTTTGGAACATTGAATTTCTTCATACCTTTTAAAAAGAACTCCCATCCTGTAGGTGTAAAGTGACGACGACGATCACGAACAGCATGATTAATTAAATCTTCCACTCTTGAGTCCCTAATGACTGCACCATCATCATGTACCACTTCATTTCGTTGTGTGATTTTCAAGTTGGGTTCGAGACTTCGATATAAGCTCAGTGCGCGATTGCGATAGGGTTTGGGTGAACCAAACGAAAGATCATTGCAAATTTTTTCTTTCAATTGTTTCATTTCTTCTAAAGTAGAACCCTGCTTTATCAAACGATCATATGGATTTTTACTTTGTACAGCTTCTTGTTCATATTGCTGATTAAGTTGTGACATATGATTTGCCCAAGGTTGATGAACACTCTGCATTGTAGTCAGATGTATATATTCTTCTTGTGGAATAGCAATCATGCGTTGAAAACCACTCATAACAATTTATATATGATCATGGGTTTCTCAAAGAGATGACTGCGTAAGCGATAATCCTCAGGACACTCCTGGGTAAAGTCCAAAAATAAATAATTATAGGGTTTTTCCGTAGCAACCTCAAATACTTCAATCAATGCTTTTGACTTGCGAGGAAGAACTTGTCGAGATAGGAATTCAACTTGACTTTTATCGTGAGGATTTTTAAAGATGATGTAGTAATGCGTGTTTAGACTTCGAGTCCGTGCTTCCTTTCCACTTGGAAAAAGATTTTGCATAATAAAAAAGATAAAGCATGGTTTGTGATGAGCAGCCTTGGTAAACATAGCAGTTACTTCTTGTGAGTTCTTACTCTCATTAAGTAAATCATCAAGAATGATGATATCATAGGGTTGAATATCAGCAGTGCTGATAATCCCCGGTTGAACCAAGTAACCCTTACCAACCAATTCACGATGTAAGTTATGTTGATAAATTCCATAGCACCAAACAACGCGATTCGGTATGCAGTCAAAAATCTCATTACGACGCTCCAACAATTGCAGTGTTAAATGTGTCTTCCCACTATGAGAGGGTCCCACGATACACATAGTGCGATTACAGCGTAAACGGAAATCCATGTTGATTTTGATGAAAAGTCATACCATTTAACTTAGTATCTATCCATTAATGGCTTTATTTGCGAGAGCACCAGCTAATCCTCCGAAAGCAGGACCGGCAGCTGCCATGATGATAGGCGCTAAAAGTGGTAAGAAGCCACCGCGCTGTGATAATAGTTTGCGCTTTGTAGGAATTGATGTTTTTGGATTGCTCAAGGTGCGAAGAACTTTACCATAACTGGCAATTGCATTGGCCTTTTTGCTATTTAATGTCATATAACGCACTTTTCGTATTTCCGCACACATTTTACGAATGAAGGCATTGTTTGCCAGCTTCATTGCCTCACATCGATGAGATGGTTTTAATTTTAATAAGCGACGAAGAGTGAGACAGAATTTTTTGTTTGCATTTGATTGACACTTTTGTCTGCGCGAACGGTGAGATGAACGACGTCTAGCCATTTTTACAGGTGGATGTTAGAGTGTTCTTTGCTTAAACACTTTGCAGCGTCGAAACATCACCGACGTAAACGCAATGAAATAGAGGAAGACATTGAGTACAGCACTAGTAAAAAGCAATACACTGAGAACAGCCACAGTACCATTAGGATAGTCAGAAGCAGATACATGTGTGGGTAGCTGTAATGTATCATTCAGTGAGGTACTATAGTTCAATGGAAACGGTTCAGCTGTATCGTTTGCTGATATGTTATGAGCCAGACATGAACAATCTGTTTGTACGACGATGCTTGTAAAGTTTAATGCCTTTGCATCAATTGTGCTTAAGTGGAAAAGGCTTACCATAAGCAACGTGTAGAATACATAACTCGAAGCAAGGTAATGAAAGACCATGATGTAACAGTGATGAAAGTGCATTCGTAAACTGATTTGCTTTAAAATTACAAGATAGCATATAGTCAACATTTTCACAGTTTGCGTGAATGATGATTGCATTACTCAAACGATGTATCATCTCTCTACAATCACTGGATGATAATAGTTTTTCCAACACAATATTCCACTGCCTTGTATAATCATGCTTTCTCTTTTCAATGAGACGGTGATACAGTGGTGTCATGGTCATAGATGACTGTTTTAAATTCGACTAGGATTGAATCAACATCATTTATATACATTGACTGTTGAAATTATTTCTTGATCACAGATGGGACACAACATAGTTTCCAAAGGTACATATCACGTAGAACACATAACAGAATGACAACATGGTAAAAAGAGAAGGGACCGTTCCCCTTTAAAACACTCAACACAGTTCCGTTCATATAAGAATTTAAACGTCTCTTCTTCAATTTCTTTCTGAAGTCACTCTTATTGATAGAGCTAACTGACAAATCAGTTGCAACTTTCACTTTTTTCTTTTTCACTCCAGATCGCGCCAATTTCATCCTATTTTCACTATCATTACATTGCAGCATGGAAAAATCCTCTATCCATCTTCGATCCAAATGATGATTCATAGCATGCTCATCTAGATCCATTAGTCTTTCAACTAAAGCGTCACTTTAATATTTTCATTTATATTTGTAACACTTTCTATAGCATTCAACGAATAACCAAGCTCTCTTGCTACAGACCATGAAGTTGGGAAACGAATGCAACTTTTCAACTTCAAATAATTTCAAATGATGATGAGTGTCAGGAATGGACACTCAGTTGAATATGCTTGATATGACTTGTACACCTTTGACAGTATTGATGACTCTGTGTAATCTAATACTTTACTTTCACAAACGTATGTCACGGTAAAACTATTTGACTACACTAACGCTTACATTTTATGAAATTTGTGTTTCATAAAACGCCATGATCAAACTTTTCTAACTATACATCAACCTGTGTTGCAGTAAAAAAATTTTGTACAACTTGATACACTTTCTGACGACGTTCACAAGAGCTTGTTCACTAGCGAAGAGAGAAGTCTGTGATGTGTTGCATGTGGTGCAAGGGTGGCCTCCCATTTCACTCCATTCATCATTTATTCTTCCCCTCTGCATTCCATATCCGAAGATATGTGGCGGGCTTGGGACCGCTTTAGCTGCATTAGAAGGAAGAGCCCATGGGTCGTTCTCCGTCCACCGACACTACTCTCTTCATCAACTATTGCAAAAACTCTGAAAGAAAAAGAATAGGAGATTAGAGGCGACAAGGAAATGATCATGTTGAAGTAACTTACTGGGAACTTTCTTCCGAAGTTTTCGTACGACGTAGTCCTCAAGCTGCCCGGTAATATCCATACTCATGTGGAGACATCGGACTCCGTCGCCCTCGTAGCACTCTTGCGTCTCATTTGGGTTGCTTGTAATGGAAGGGGCATCGCATACATTATTTTCAAAGAAGGGAAGATGAACTTTTCTATTCACACTCTCCATACCCATCATACGATCCTTCAACCCTACAAACGCCTCCATATCATGCACCTCTTTCCTAGGCGATGATGTCGCTACAACTTCCTCCCTGTCTTTCTTTTCCTGCGCGTCCCACTCTTCCTTCAAATCCGCTATATCCCCAAACAAATCTTCCATCACCGCATCCAAATCAACCTCATCAGTCTTCTTAATTTCCGCTCTCAACTCCACTTCCTCACTCGTATCCTCATCACTCTTCTCAGCCATCCCCTTCGCAATCAAAGCTACATCCTTATCATTCTCCTCCATTGCCAACAATATTCCCTCAAACCACGACTTAGACCCCTTCTCTCCGATGTTCCCACTCTCACACTGCAAATGCGCCTTCATAGATTCTGCCTCATCCCCCATCGCACATATCCGACAAGACACACACAACCTCAACATCACTTTCCTCTCATGGCCCATCGTCCCTCCTTAGCTTTTAAATGTTTCTTCAGATCGCTGCCTCGTGCGATACGGCCACAGGTGCATTTTCCAACCAGCATTCTAGCATTACACTGCTTAGTCATGATAATTCTGTAAAGATAGAGTAAAATTTGATAGCAAGTGTTTACAGGACACTACTTGCTGATATGCACTGAAAGACTAAGTCATCAAAAATTTGATAGCAAACGTTGGAATAAAATCGTCAACCAAATTTAAAGAGTATGATTCCTAGCTTTATCCTAAAACCCAAAGTTTGATAGCAAACCTTGTCAGAGCACTCACCGTTCGTCTTGCAACTTGAAACAGGAGTGAAGACTAGAGAAAAGTCGCGGTTTATATACCCAGCGAGCACAAAGCCATGATTCAGACTTTCCTTATTAGGTCATGCTTTTGCTTGATAACAGCAATTTTACCATGTATGGGCATCGGCAGTCACCGTGCTTTCAGTTACCAACTCCCAACACAAAGACGGGTTCCCCTATGACGCGAAAAAGTTTGACGTCAATGCCTGCGGTAACCGTCTCATTTTTACCAAGTTACAATGACAAACGATAGACGTTGCCAACCCTGAGTTACTGAGGCTAGACGAGATTTCACAAAGGCCTGATAGCAAGCCAGCAACGGTCTGGGTGTTAAGCTCTTGAATCCGTTACAGGCATTACTCAGAGGGGATCTTATCCCAGCTCCAAGGCCTCGACCCACAAATCTAACCTCGGGCGGACAGAGCGTGCGTCATGTCACTGAGCTTGAAGATGCTTCATCTTCGAGATCAAGCGGATTATGACTCATTGCCAATGACAAAATGGAAAATCAAACAACCTGCAGATGATGATGCTACTCGTGAAAATGCACTAGAAAATGCTTTCGACGATCAGGGCTTAATCGATCCCATGAATGAGTACAGGCATTACTCAAAGGGGATCTTATCCCAGCTCCAAGACCTCGACCCACAAATCCAACCTCGGGCGGACATAGCGTGCGTCATGTCACTGTGTTGGTATCCGGGCCCCGATTTTGACATAAAAATCGGTGGAGTTATTTACAAGAGGAAACATCCCAAGTCGTTGCTTTGATCAGCTTGATAGCAAGCCGTAGAGAGGGATAGCAACTTCACAAGCGTTTTGCAATGGAGATGTTTAGAGGCCACCCATGACAAGATAGCTAAGACTCAACCGATTGGCGTTCAAAGTGCTACGTTGAGAACTGTGTCAAATGCCCAACATGAGTTGCCCCAGCGGTTTCGGTCTAAAATATGACACACTCCCTTGCCACACTTCTCACTACGGCATCATCTGCCGTCCCGAAGGAACACCCTCTCAGTGGAATATTACAGCAAAACTCTCCGTGTCTTGCTCGCTTGTATCATGGTAAGACATGAGAAGACTGGCTCAGATATCATTAAAAGTCCTTTCATTGACTTCAGCAGGGTTGAAAACCCCAGAAAACCTCCAAAACTAGTGAATTTAAATTTTCAAATTTTTAGCACTACTTATGAAATTTTATAAGTAGTTTATTACTTAGGGCAGGTCAATAGCGACCGAACCTTTTTTGAATCAAGTCAAACGGACTTGTAGAAGCAAAGTTACAAGGCTTTAAAGTTTTGGAGTCTTTTATGGCCTGGAGACGAAGGCCATCTCCTGGCGAACCTCTAAGTCTGACGCCTTAGCTGAGTTCAGCAATGAAATTTTCTAAGTCGGTTTCTTACAGAAACCCGGAATTTGGAATGTCCGAAGCTATCATCGGAGCTCAGAGAGACGACCTACCTTTGACAATTGCTCTCCTCTAAATGAAAAGTCTCTGTCGGTTCCCCGCTTATATAGTTTGTGGGGATCAGCTGATGACGTAATACCCATCATCCAAAAAACTTTAAACCCATCTATCTCCGGTTCTAGTGCTCCGATTGAGCTGGAAATTCACCATTTCAATGGAGAATTTGACGCTGAATCCGAATCTGCCCTCCATTTTCCCATCCGATGCTTCGTTTTGGCTGTACAGCCCACAGCCATCGTAAAAATTCTAACTGTCGTTTTTCGGAAAAATGTTGAAAAATTTTCAATGACGTCTCACCTCTAAACGAAGGCAGATAGGAACAAGCCGTGTTTTCCACTGAATTTGTCTCATTCTTAGCTTTCAAACGAGCTATTGCACGACTTTCTACGATCTCTAACACCAAAGTTGGAAGTCTCTTTCCAGAGGGGGGGGGTCAGAACTTTTTCTCTCCGATTTTGCTTGAAAGAAGTTCCCAGACCCAAAATTTCACGTAGACTCCGAATTTGCACTCCATTTTCCCATCCGAGGTCTCCTTCATGCCGAAAAACGACTTTTCTCATCCCAAAGCATCCAACACCCGCCTTTTCCAACTCTGACGTTTTTCTGCCATTTTCCTCCCTCAACCCAGGAAAAGTCGACCCAACCGAGCTTTCCACTGCATTTTTCTCACTCTTAGCTTTCAAATGAGCTATCACACGACTTTCTACGATCTCTAACACCAAAGTTGGAAGTTTGACAGGAGGGGGGGGACGTCCTCGAAATTTTTTCTCTCCGATTTTGCTGGAAACATCCTTCCTAACCAAAAATTTCACGTAGATTCCGAATCTTCCCTACGTTTTCCCATCCGAGGTCACCTTCATGCCGAAAAACGACTTTTCTCATCCCAAAACATCCAATTTTTTCAAAATTTTCCGGAAAAATTTCCAATGGAAAATTTTGAAATTTTTTTTTCCGGTGATTGACGTTTTTGCCATTGTTTTGGAGACTTGTTGCAGTCGTTTGAAAAGACTATGTAATATTCAAAGACCGAAAACTTCTCTATCATCCCTGCATGTCAACTTTTGGAACCAACTGCACCCTCCATGTCTATTTCAGATCTTTCCAACTGAATATCAGACATTAAATGGATTTCAGATTTCTCTAATTGAATTTCAGATATCTGTCGGAAACTCAACTTTGAAAGGATCTTAGATTCAATTGGAGAATCTCCAATTCATCTAGAAAAGTCTGAAATTCATTTAAGTAGATCTGAAATCGATTGGGAACTATCTGAACCAGCTGGAAATGGAATGTGTAGTTTGTCCTCCACGAAAATATCGGACAATACGCCAGAAGTTAGAAGCTATCATATAGATATTCTTCTAATCATCAAAGATATCTTTAGTTTCCAAATATCTCACGAGTTATACAGTCTTTATATATCTTCCAATATATGGTCGCTCATGTATAATGCTGTGTTGGACTGTGTGCTTGTGCTTAACATGTTCATCAACACATGGAGAATTTGTATAATTGCCAATGTAATCAAGGCTGCATAATAAAGCTTAACTTTCAAGCCATAAACAAACTCCCAAATAAAGTGCATTATTTTTGCTCCAGATCTTTCACAATGCTTGAAATTATACCCCTATGTAAAGGAAAAAATTCACGTTGTCCCAAAACATGTCTGTGTTATAATATTAAAAATGGCAACAAATTGCCACGCAACTGCTGGCAAAGGAATGCTCGAAAATCCGCGGACGGGATTCATATTGCTACGATTATTTTAATCGAAATGATATGATGAAATCAAGATTTTTAGAACAATTCTATTGATGTGTCTATGCCTCGGCTGTGATAGAAAACGTAAACATTATATCACAAAATTCAAATTTCTTCATTTTTCAAAATCGTTTTATTCAAAATAATGATCAAACTCACCAGTTTTATAGACCCATTCTATTGGTGTGTAGCTGCCTCGGCTGTGGAAGCGGTCAAAGCATGGCCTATCACAAAAAATCAGAATTTTCAAATTTTCCAAAATTTTCCATGGAAAATTTTGATTCAAAATTTTCCGGAAAATTTTCATCACTAGCTATTGCACGACTTTCTACGATCTCTAACACCAAAGTTGGAAGTCTCTTTCCAGAGGGGGGGTCAGAACTTTTTCTCTCCGATTTTGCTTGAAAGAAGTTCCTAGACCCAAAATTTCACGTAGACTCCGAATTTGCACTCCATTTTTCCATCCGAGGTCTCCTTCATGCCGAAAAACGACTTTTCTCATCCCAAAGCATCCAACACCCGCCTTTTCCAACTCTGACGTTTTCCTGCCATTTTCCTCCCTCAACCCAGGAAAAGTCGACCCAACCGAGCTTTCCACTGCATTTTTCTCACTCTTAGCTTTCAAATGAGCTATCACACGACTTTCTACGATCTCTAACACCAAAGTTGGAAGTTTGACAGGAGGGGGGGGACGTCCTCGAAATTTTTTCTCTCCGATTTTGCTGGAAACATCCTTCCTAACCCAAAATTTCACGTAGATTCCGAATCTGCCCTCCGTTTTCCCATCCGAGGTCACCTTCATGCCGAAAAACGACTTTTCTCATCCCAAAACATCCAACACCCGCCCTTTTCCAACTCTGCCGCTCCACCCCTTGCCTCTCAGGAAAACTCCTCCCGCCTTCCTTCCCCACCCAAATTTTCACGCAGATTCCAAATCTGAACTCCAATTTCCCATCCGAACCCTCCTTCATGACGATTTCCAACTTTTCTCATCCCAAAACCATCAACACCCACCCTTTCCTCACTCTATCCTTCCTACATTCCACCCCCTCTCCCTTCCGAGATTCCACTCCTAGCTGGAAAACTCCTTCCTTCCTTCCTTCCAGAGGGGGGGTAGGGACCCGTTTTCTCCTCTTGGATCCATTCCTCCCATTCCTCCCAGGGGGGGTGACTCATCCTTGCGCATTTTTGCACTCGAATTTGGGATGGGCTTACTATACTGATGCACATATTCTCCAATTCTAGTTCAGATGGTTCAGATAGTTCAAAATCGATTTCAGATCTGCTCAAATGAATTTCAGACATAATCCAGATGAATTGGAGATCTACAGTTGAATTTAAGATCTTTTCAAAGTTGTGCTTCTGACAGATATCCATCTAATGCCTGAAATTCATTTGGAAAGATCTGAAATAGACATGGAAAAGGTGCAGTTGCAGGTTCCAAAAGTTAACATACAGGGATGATAGAGAAGTTTTCGGTCTTTGAATATTACATAGTCTTTTCAAACGACTATAAGTCTCCAAAACAAAGGAAAAACGCCAATCACCGAAAAATAAATTTCAAAATTTTTCAATGGAAAATTTTCTTCCGGAAGAAAATTTTCCATTTGCATCACTAGTAGTAACACATGAATAATTTTCACAAATAATTAGCTTTTAAAAAACTGCTTAAATAATCTTTGGACTGCAGGAACGCAATCTCCACAAAAACTGAATATTTTCATATAAAAATGTTCGCTGTATACAGACACTTTTTTGAGTCGACAACCTACTATATCATTACTCTGATTCTGATAAAAGTTCTCAATAATTAATGAACAATGAAATTGCAATAACTGCATGAACCTAACTTCATGGTTATAGACGATAAGCTGTACATCAATCATTACTGATGACAATCAATACCTACTAATTGTCTACGTCAACATGTTTCGCTTAACTTTGCCAAAAGCTTCGTTCTTTATAAAAAAATGTTTAAGAGAAAAATATGCCTATCATAGTCATTAAGACTGTTGTTGTCCCTTGAGCAGATAATCATCTATGACATTGATTGGCTTCAATACTATGCAGTGATTTTTTTAAATTTAATGTAGGCCTATATATTGTTGTTCAAAATGGGGTGAAGCACATGCCAACAAATGATGTGCAAAGTTGGTAAAGTTTCATAGAAAATGATTGATTTGATACAGCAATGATCACTAAAATCAGGCTCAGGCAAGCCTAATGATCTGATGTAGGTCACCAGAACTAAGGCTGATATACTTCCCACTCGGAGTCAGAGTCGGAGTCCTATCAAACCCCGGAGTCGGAGTTGGAGTCCAATCAAAATGATAGGACTCCGCATCCCTGCATCAAAGTAATATTCCGGGAGTTTCCAGCAGTCAGTCATTTACAAATGGCATGTTCAATACAGTATTTATAACATTTTCTCGTTCAATGAAATAAGCGCCTAGAGGAAGTCATCAGCCTCTTTCACAAACTCTATCCTCATTGACTTATTGACCTCAGCTTCAGGAAACATGTCATTCGTCTATTGACGTCGCTAATTAGCCTTCTGACTTGGCTTAGAAACATTCTTTATGTGCACTTGTGTGTCATTTGATTACAAAAGCAATGGATGCATGCGATGTAACAATTCATCAAATTGCCGCAGTTGAGGAGTCATGCAGCAGTTTGGTGAAGGAGGAATAACCATCCATGAGTTTGGTATGCAGTCTGGCTTCCCCTGACAATGTGAGTTGCCCATAAAAAGTTGAATGTGGTGATCAATCTTCAAGGAATCACTTGTTATCCTGCAACCGAAGGTCTGCAAACAAGGTGATGATGCACAATAAAGCATTTCTGGAAATAGGAAATAAGCCGAGTAGTTGAAAGACCACTAGCTTGTAACCGATGATTATGACTGAGATTTGGCGATTAAATGATTTAAAATAAAATTTATTCACTTTCTTGATTTGACATGTAAAACTATTTCTTACAAAAATTTTATGACTTTAGTGATTACTATTTGAGTTATTTAAACAGTAGTATCAATATGCATAGTTTTCATTTTAAGATAATAAAAAGTTGTTTGATAATCGAGCAGAACAGAAAAACCGAACTACATTGAGTAGCCGAACTGAAAATCGAACAGAATTATGGGCATGATTCATTAATTGAGGTCGAGCATAAAGTTAGGATGCATAATGCATGATACAGTTAGACTGTTGATGCTACAATAGTTGAAATGCGATTGAAATCTGCCATCTTTAATGAAGAAAGTTTTATGACAGTATTACCCTTCCTATTATTGAGACAAATCTGTTCCTGTCCTAACAGGTCACCTATGTCGATTTCAACAATCATTAAAATCATCACCACGAAAACCTAATTAGTAACACGCCTACATATAATGCAAATATAAAAAATCTAATCAGGTATTATCTAATAAGAGCTATTTATCTATATGTTGACAATTCAAAAATGAGCAGCCACGGCACGGGTGGGAGTGATGTAATGGTAAATTGCTTTACACGAATACGAGTTAGCGGATCTTAGAGCATACATGTAGTAATCAAGTAAGCACTTTGATGCGGTTATCTATGATTGGAAGCAGATATCTGTGTGTGTCGGTCTGTCTTGCCGCAGTTGCTCAAAGCAATCTGCCAATGCATCACTCTCAGCCGTGCCGTTTCTTCTTAAGGATAGAGTTAAACCTATGCTTTCAATTTAAGACCTCCAGATATATCGATGGGAATTATTTAAGTAAGTAAGTAAGTAACCGTTTATTTCTCGTAAATGAAAATCTATACAGATTGTTAGAACTACATTCAAGTGAACTTCAAGTAATATGAAACAGTAAAAATAAAAAAAAATTTGCTGCAAAATCACACAATATGCGTACATGTACATTGAAAGATATGCTAACTATGTTTAAAAGAGCACTTTATATTATGCGGAATCATAAAAGGGAAAAAGGAACGAGTGAATTTTTCTGTTCGAACAATAGGATAGGAATAGTTATTTGAAAGAGCTAATTTACACGGCAAAAGATCGCTCAACAAATGCTCTGAGTCACTTTCAATTACACTGAACAAGTTTTGTGACAATTTAATTCGCCTACG
The DNA here is from genome assembly GCA_907163375.1 of Prostheceraeus crozeri. NCBI lineage: Eukaryota > Metazoa > Platyhelminthes > Polycladida > Euryleptidae > Prostheceraeus > Prostheceraeus crozeri. The sequence goes on from CAJQUW010008172.1 coordinate 89,615, forward strand.
TTCTAAAACAACATCACATTTGTCACATTTTGATAGACCATTGCACATAATGCGATGGGCTATCTTTTCAACTTTTACAAGCACATTGCTATCTTTTTTATTGAGGCCAACGAAGACTGGAGAAGCATAGTCAAAAACTGATCGAATGATTGCCAAATATATGTCATGTAACTTTATAGTGGAAACAAGGGGCTTTAATCGGTGAAGAAGATGTAAGCGATGACTGGTCTTTACATGCAAGTAATTCACATGATTGTCCCATGTTAATGTGTCATTCAAAATAACACCTAGACATTTTGCCATAGAAACTCGATTTACAGAAAGTGGCTCATCAAAAAATATGGGATTTCGGGAAACAAGCATGACATTAGACTTACTGGTATTCAACGTTAACATATTTAATGAACACCATCGTGCAACGTTCAAAGTTTCATCTTCAATAGCGCTACGAATACAAGATGCATTACCGTTGGAAAATGGAATAACAATGCTGACATCATCGGCATATTTGACCATAGTACTCTCGTCAGATATACAACACAGATCTTTTATATACAGACAAAAAATGAAAGGTCCCAACACTGAACCTTGTGGGACACCACGAGAAATATTGACTGAACGAGAGAAGTGCCCATCTATTTTTACAACAGCTTTTCTGTGCTCAAAATAGGATCTAAGCCAAACAACAAGTTCGATCGGAAAGTGCATATTCAACATCTTTTCAAATACAATATTGTGATCAACACAGTCAAATGCTCTTGTCAAGTCAAAATTCAGAATTGCACAACCAAATTTTTGCCGATCATCAAAAGCACGCAGTGAAGCATCAACTAGCTTAATTAGAGCGGTGGTGGTGGAAGATCCTTTTCGGAAACCATGTTGCTCTCTTCCAAAATTTATGAAAAACATTTCGGCATAGCGGTTAAGAATAATTCGTTCCAGTAGTTTGGAGAGAACTGAAAAAGTTGAAATATATCGTAGTTCTTCTACATCAGGAGGCTTAGTTTTGGGAAGCGGGACAATAACTGCAGTCTTCCATCTGGACGGGAATATCATCTCCTTCAAGGAAGAATTATAAATGGCAGCCAACGGCTTTGAAATGACATCTGCGAGAAGTTTATATAACCGAGTAGGAACAGTGTCAATGCCAGATGATTTATTGAGAGGCAGCTTTTTCAACATGTTGTATACCTCTTGACTGGTCACTTCATTGAACCAATTGTCATTTAAATTGCCACATGCATTTATCTTCATCATATCATCAATAGAAGAGAAGCATCGAGCAACTTTATCAGCAACAAGATCAAGAAGATTATCAACACTGCCTTTCTCTGAAATCAAATGAGAAAAGTCATTTATATTTTTCGGCTTAGTTTGACAAGCAAACAATTCCCAGAGTCCATTCGGAGAAGACATTATTTTACTTGCCCAAATCTCTTTAGCACGAAGAATTTCTTTTTTCACCTTTTCTTTCAGCTCGTTATATCGCACCCAGTTCTTTGCACGAAAAGCAGCCCACCGCTCGTGAATAAGATTTTTCGTGAGTGGTGTCATCCATTCTTTATCATTCTGAGTTATTGGAATGTATTTGAATGGAACAAACTTTTCGATCAAAAAGTTCAAACAGTTGATGAAGGCATCCAACTTTTGTTCAACACCATCTACACCTTGAGTAACACCACTCCAATCGATTTTACAAGCGTGGTAATACAAAGCATCAATATTCGATTGTCTAAAATCATAAAGTCTATGATATCGTACACAGTTGGATTGTACATGACTTTGATTCTTAGGAGTGCAGGTTAGCATCAAGTGATCGGACGAACCAAGCGGAGCATCATATTTTACACCAGTTTCATCATAAATCATGCACAAATCTTTAGATGCAAGAATGTGATCAAGGATGGTATTTTTTCTTGTCAACTGAACAATGAGATCAATTAAATCTAAATCAAAACACAATGCTTCAATATTGAAAGAATTCAAATCACCAACTACAATTTGATGAAAATGTGGCTTTCTTGTTAGAAAATCGTCGAAAATTTCCAGTATACTGGTATGGATGCTAGAGAGTTCTTCGGAGCTTAAATTAGGAGGTATATACAAGCACAATAGTAGAATATTTAGAGAATTGAACTCTGCAATCAAATATTCTATGTCGCACCGGAGATGGTACATAGATGTAATATTCAAAAATGGCAAAATTGAATTTACATACACAGCGACTCCTCCACCTCTACGATGGCAGCGATCATTTCGAATACTCAAATATCCTGGGATATCAATAAGAGTTGAGTCAACCATATCACTTAACCATGTTTCTGTCACACAAATTAAATCAGGAGATTTCAGTGAAGCAGCAATTTTAAGCTCATCAATTTTCGGTAGCAATGAACGAGCATTTAAAAGAGTAATAGAGGGATAGCCGACACTCGGTAAAAACCTCAATGAAAATTTGAATTTATATTTCCATTTGTCTGCACTTGTACAATCTTTCCTCTCTTAATCACAACGTTTTCACCACGATCTCGTCTGCTTTTCAAATCAAGACGGAGAGCCTTGCATTTCTCTCTTTCCATCTTTGTTTGGTCAGGATTAATGTAAATATTCGAAAATGATGTTGTATTTCGAAGCTTTCGAGCATTTCGAAGAATGTTTCCACGTACATCATCATCAGCACATTTGAATCTGAGAAGACGAGGCTGAACAGAAGCCGATGCTCGTCCAATACGATGACAAGCTGTAACGTCAACTGAAAAAATTCCAATAGCCTCACAGATTTTAGCGACGGACTCTTTATCACTTTCAATTCTTGATTCGGCAGAGCCTGATGTTATTTCAGCAAGACCTGATATAATCAGGAAGCTACGTCTCTTCAAGCGTTCTTGGAACTCATTGCACATATCCTCAATGGTGACAGGATTTGTATTTGCAATTTTGTTGTACTCATTTTGCAGAATATCATATTTCTTCTGCAAATCTGTGTGTTTCTCAATCAGCAAGTTCAATTGATCTGATACTGGCTTCAGATGTTTCTGAAGATGAGTCTCGAATAATGATGATAAAGCATTGCTGTCAAGTGATTCTCTTGTCCTCGTTGTAGAAACCGATAGAGCTCTATTGTTTGTTTGACTTTTCAAATGCATTATAGCTTTGACCATATCTTTCTCAGTTATTTGTGTCTTCTTTAGAAGGTCAGACTCAGACGTAGATATCATTTCATCCAAGGTCAACATTTTTAAAAAAGTCAAAAATGGTGCACGACGGATTCGAACTCAGTGTACAAAGCTTTACAGTCACACACGATACCGCCAAACCACTATATCAGTTGAACACTACAGAAATCAAAGATGATGTAATTCCAGCAAATCGTAAAAGGTGTCGCGTGACGTAGCGAAGTCTTCGATTGAAAATTCCAAGTTGTGACAGTGCCAGAGGCAAGAATGAAGACAACTCACTGCTGAATTACACGCTGCCGACGAAATAATCCAGAATTACGAATGATGTGAGCACTTTGGACGAAAACCAGTAGGACAGCGATAGACACGAGGACATGCAGATTTAATTTATTAATTAATTTAATTATTTAATTCTCTGCTCGAGGGCAGCATGTCATGACAATTGACCGACATCAGCAGCAATAAAAAAACCACCTTCAACCGACTTTAACCATGCCTGAACATTTCTATGTTCAGAGGCCAGGACAACGGGGACAGTTGGCAAGGATGTTTAACATATAGATGTCAATCTTATTACTGCTATATTTACTGCTTTGAAAAGTGCATTTCTTGTGGATAGATCACGGAAGCTTGTGGCGTAGCACTCAGATAATACATTGAGCTATGACGTCAAAGTCACAAATCACAAAACATACGTTGGATTCAATTTGTGTGTCATGCAAGAAACTACATCAATACCCGGTGTGAATACGCGGTTAGTGAAATTAAACGAAATGTGGAAAATTGCAATCCGCTCAGCTCGAGATGTCCGAGTTGTTGCAGAAAAAAGCTGCATCAGTACAAGACCGTACATTGGTAGGCTTCCACGTAGCCGACTCAATACAAATGTCAGCAGCAAGAAGCGGGTGTCAACGTTTGAGCGGTGATCAAATTCAAGGCCAGTTTACAGTAAAAGTTCGCATCTGGATCGCACCAATATTTCCGAAGGAAACGTGAAAAGTTTGAAAGCATTTCATTAGCATTTCAAAGCAATAAAGTGTGACAGCATCAAAGATCATGTTTTGATATTTTTCATTCAACAGGTTTTTATTATATAATATGATAATTTCTTATTATGATAATATGCTATTGACTACTCGGCGTTTGTGTTTGTGCCTTGAAAACACAGTCTGTTAGTCTGCACCACCTTTTAGTGCAGAAGCTCCCCAAAACTAAACATGTTCATGTTCTTCTACTTTATCTATTCAATCGGACTCTGTCCCAAGTCATTTTGTGCCAACTGCAGATGATTTTGAACATTTCTGTTACTGAAGTTTCCGTGTAACTGCACAAAAAGCACTAGATCAAACGATGGACGACATGACAAAACTCGCTCAGGAGAATGGACCTTTGTTGAAAGTCTCAGCATTTGTCCATTGCTTCAAATGGTCCATTTGAAGTGTTAATTGCACATTTCTTTTGACCCGACGGATGTTTGACTTCCGCTGGAATACAACCGCACGGCAATTCCTGCCACTACTGATTCGTGGTGATAATTTAATTATTTTGCGACGCCACTCAATCATCCATCACAGTGACTTGCTTTACAGCTAAATTTTCGGTCATGTATATGGCAATTATTCGCTCATATTCTCCTAACATTATCCAGACCTGCATGTACATTGTACCAACATTTTCTCAACACCGTTGTTTCAGAATCTTCAATTTTTTAAGAACTTTCATGAAGTTTCAAGGATGAGAACCCTTAGCAGATGACAATGATTTAAATGTCTCAGTCGAGTTATTTTCCTTTCGTTCCGGCCAACACACAAGCAACTGACCGGTCAAAGGGTTACTCTCTGACCCTGAACTCATAGTAGGTCACATGCCATCTGATGTAGACGCTCCGATGATGCCACAGAGCAAGCCTGAAAATCACGTGATCAAAAATCCAATTGCCATTAATTGCTGCGATGACATGCTAAAATAGAAATTCTTTTTCATTCTAATAATTTTTCAGCGTTGACGACTTTATCGCATGAAATATTCGTCGTCATTTATTACGACCTAAAGCCAAATTCGATTAAGCTATTTGCAAGAAAGAACTACAGCGGTATATCTGCAGAAAACGAAGCAGCTATCAGCATTCTTCCTGAGAAACATCGAAACTGGAAGAATGCATTGATTTTATCAATTCAATCATGTTTTGTCAAATGTAGCATCATGCAAGAATGGACACGAATTCATTCATTTTTTTGAAATGGCTGCATGGGGACTGCCGGTTCTAGGGAATGAGTCTGATGAGCATGGAAATGAGCGACAATACTCGATGGATGCATGTCCACACAGATTTAACAAGTAAAACTCTAACTAAATGAAAATCGGCCTAGAAACTGAAAATTTGCATACATTTCTGAGAAAATGTGACAGTTTGTATCATGGGGCCTCAACCTAAAATTGATTTTATTAATATATTGGTTGATGAAAATTTTATTCAAATCCTCACCGAAGTAGTTAATGGAACCTGACAAAAAATCTAGAATAGACATTTTGCGAATTTGTGTAATCATGCTAGTAAAAGATTATACGTAATGCGATGTCTACGAGGCACTCTCAATAAACAGGAGCTTCTGAAGATTTTTGATTCTTTGATTATTTCCATGTTCACATATGCGGCACCTCTATTTTGGCAACGTTCGTGGACGACGAAGAGGCTCTTCCGAAAAATTGAAAATCGTGGTCATTTGACTGCAAGTGTGACATCTTTCCATCAACAGAGGACAAAATTTTTTCCTTATCGCACAAGTATATGCCAAAAATGTATTTACAAATCCATCATATCTTCATCATCGACTTGTTCAGAACGTTTGCCGCATTGCAACAAATACCTTCTTCCGAAGACCTTTTCGAAACAAAGAAACAATTCTTTCTTCCTTTGGGCCACCCGACTTTTGAACAACTGTAAATATTAGATTGATTTTTGTGTGACTTTGTGGATATTATCCGAAACTTTGCTATTTCTTGTCTATTATTTGTATAATTGCTTTCCATTAATCTAAAAAGGCTCCGAATGCTTCCAGAGGTCTGTCTCTTCTTTCTTGACGCTACGTGGGTTGAAGAACAAAGTTCGACTGCTGCTAATGACTTTAGGTTAATCAATATCAATCCAATAATAATAATAATAATAATCAACCATATTTCCTAATGCAGAGCGGTATTAGGTTTCAATAGAATTTTCAAACCACACAGAGAGAATACAATAACCAGAGTAGCGAGGACTAGCGAACAATGATATTGTTGTAATAAGATTGGCAAATTCGACGAGGTGGTAAAAGTCGACGTACGGGTATGTCTTAGAGAATTGAGGTTTCACGGAACATGAAAAAGGGTACGAGAGGATGGGAGACAGGATTATGAGCGACTTTCTTTAAAAATTTCACTCAAATATTATACCCTATTGCCGAGGAGAAAGTAATATTGGCCCGCTTGTAAGCTCCCTTCTCGATGCTCAGTATCTCGGCCATGGCGGAAGAAGGAATGTTCCAGAGGGTCGGCCAGCAGTAGACGAGGACGGAGAAAACATAGGAAATGTATGCTTTCCAAATGATGTGCGTTGGAGCCCGAAAGACCACAGTGATTTAACCAGGAACATGTTCCTTTTTGCCTTAGTGAACATCATGTCAGTCTGAATAGTACATTTAGCATAGCAGTGAAAAACAATCCCAAGGAGACTTCACTGATGAGGACATTGCCAATAGTGACAGGAGACGAAGAGACGTTGGATCGGCTGATGACAATAATCTTGCACTTCTCGGCATTGATGGTTATCTCTTCGTCAGCAGCCCATGTCGCGAAACGATCGATGTCTGATTGCAGGGTATCGCGATTATCTTTGTCAACAAAATGGATGATGGTGAAATCATCAGCATACGCAAGTAATTTAGAGTTGGTGGAGAGAATAGGAACCACGGCCCAAGAGCTGATCATTGAGGCACATCACTAGTTACCTCTCTCCAGTCAGTCGGAATGCCTCCAGTTGAAACCACGAGTTAATGATGGCTTCATGGCATTCAAATTTGCTTTGCACAGTGGATATAATAGCATTATGACCAGCGCGATCGAAGGCTTTTGAAAAATCAAACATGGCTATTCTGCAATATCCTCCAGTTTGACATTAGTGTGCATATCCTCGAGTTTGACAATGACATAAGTTTCATTTGAAATGTTGAATTTTCTAGATGAAAACGGGAATTATTACAAAAATCGAACATTTCAACCTTCAATCTCGATCTGACTTATTCTGACAATTATTTTCTGAACGAAGATACACTTCCGCTCTGTTTGATGAGACCTTTCATTTGGTGTGCGCCATGTGGCTTGCTAAGATTGGTTCTCTGATTTACGGAGTCTGCCTTAGTGAAACCTTTCATTTCGCGCACAGTTCGTTAAATCTGTTCCCTTGGTTCCGGACTTGCGGAGTCCATCAATGATAGACGATCGGTAAAACAGCTCAATTGTGTGAGGATTGAAGCGAACTCCTCCCAAGAAATATAAAAGCTACAATATCAATCAAATGATAAAAATTTCTTGTGGTGTCGGTTTGAATTGTTGTCCCAAGTATGGCTTTGACCCTAGAATTCCTGTCGAACGCCCTTTACTTTGTTTGCACCAACAGCATATATACGCACGTAGGAAAGTCGTTGACGAGAAGAGCGAACAACCACGGCCTAAGAGCTGATCCTTGAGGCACATTACTAGTTACGTTACCTTTCTCCAGTCAGTCGGAATACCTAAAGTTTAGACCACGAGTTGGCGTCTGCTTGACAGAAAGCCGATTTGAATTTTAATTCTCATTCAATTTAAGTTAATCATGAATTCAAATGAATGATATATCAAAAGTTAATTAGTTTTCCTACAATTACTGCTCGAATGCTCCTCCCAAAAATAAATACTGCATGTCTGAGTACTTAAATCTATATTTATATCAGAGTTTTCCATGAGATCTTGGCACTTAAATGATACTGTGGAATGAAAATGATGTGCCTAATGACACGATCTAATCAATTCAATTTACCTTTTTTTCAGTGCTATCATAATTGAATATTTATCCCCATCATGGATGGTCTGTTTTGCCAACAGAAGAAACACAAGACGTAGGAACCGCTCTGATGTGGAAATTACTATATTTTTTGAGCAATTTAAACACCTAGATTTCAGGATTATTTTCCATTTGTTGTCAAAAGCGATTAGTAGGCCTACCAGATAGCATTCGCCATGAAATTTCGACTCATTCCGAGTTTCATTCTAGAAATGAATTCTCCTACAAGATTCTCCTTATCAGGATATTCCAGAGAAAGAATGATCGACAAGACATCCTTGTTATGCGCAATGGAGAGCGGTGAAGAGGTTAGAGTTCGAAGTTTAGCAGACGATTATGTAATCCAGACGATTCTCTTCTATCATCAACACAAGTCGGTAATACTGACAACACCCTAAAGCCGCCCCAACACGCCGTCACCGCTGGCTGGTTCTATCAGACGGTTACAGCAATGTCTACAATTAGTGCCATGCACGTAACTCACGATATGTTAATGCTAACCGTTCATTTATTGTCTCACTACAATAATCAAATTTTCCTTTTATTCATTACTGAAAGGATGGTGTCATAACACGACTGGAACAGATGATATCCCTATGTGTAAGGAATCATAAATGAAGTTTGCAAAGTGTGTCTTAACAAATGAATTTGATGCGAGGATTACTTAGCAAATACATGTAAGCTACATGGATAGTTCTCTCATTGGTAAAAAAATGAATATAGGACCACTCAGCATGCAGGCTTGGCAACGTAATTCACATGTCAATTATTATGACGACATATATTCGGCATAACAAGGCGTTATTGAAGCAATGTTTTAAAATGTTTTAAAAACGATGGCTTTAACAATGTTAAAGAAGGCCACAACTAAATGAGTGGTTTCTTAAAGCATGTTTAAAGACGCGATTTTAAAATGTTCTGTCTCTTTTTAAAATGCCAGTATCAATATCTATTCCATATCGATTCCACACCGTGACACTCTCTGTATGACTAATGTTCTACGATCTTTTGACATGCCAGCCGTTTATTCAGAATTTATGCACCTGATGAAGGCTTCGGCCGAAAATTTGTGCGATACTTTTAATAAAGATTTATTCGAGTTCCGCAATTTTGACTTCATTATCCACTAAACTCGATGGCTACTATCATCAATCAATAAACTAGCATAATGCGGCATCAATGTACAACTAGTGACAACCAAATTCATCCAAATACCAGTAAAAGACAGTTATGAAACCTGGTAATAAGTCAACAAGTTTCTCAGCTCTAACAGTATCTGATCCTTCATTCAGTATTTGAAAAACTGTGTTGTGAAGAGATGTAGGTCGACGTTGGGATTTGTAAAGGAGGTTAAGCTCTATTTCGAATTTCTGTGTTGTTTGATAGTGTTGTTTATGCGCATTTTGAACAGAACAGCGCTTATCAAAAAAGGCCTTTTTTAAACTGAAATAGATCTATGTTGTACATAGAAGCATGTGAATTTCAGTGTCGGAAAATTAAGAACCAATCAAAGTCGAGTCTAATTGCAATTTGTATGGCTGGCGTGTTGCTTCATTAGTACATGCAATGTACACCAATTCAGCGTCTTAGAACCAGAATCAGTGTCGGACCATGTGATTTAATACATTTCGCTTCAGCAACCACGGTAAGAACATGGTCGCCGAAGCGATCAATAAATTCAATACTAAAATCATCTAAATTGAGGATCGAATCATTTTGAAAATGGACAATATGATCTGAGATAGCATTCCCTTTGCACTCCCATTGCCTCTCTTTGCAACACTTCTTCGATGCTCTGCATAGCGGTCTGCAAACGGGCGATTTGTGGAACCGATGTAATATTTGTCAAGTGCAGGGCACGTGACTTTATAGACCCGAATAGACCCAAGGGGATCGGAATTTATATGGTCCGACACTCAATCGGAAACATGAACTCACGAGCTATCATTAGCTGTATATAAACCCATTGTTTTAAAGGCTGTACTTTGTTGTCCATGACTAAGTTCGTGGTGGACGAAACGGTGGGATTTCATTTTTATTTTTCGAATTTTAATTGAATAAAGTGTCTAAAAAAGCATAGATTTATTATGCTCATCATCTTTTTGATCTGTCAAATCATGAAAAATCACCTCCCGTACGACGCTGTCAATTAAAACCAGCTGAGATCTTCGTGCCGGCCGCCTGCTTCAGCAACTGACAGGCCGGCATAGGTTCTGGTTATAACTCAAGGTTCCAAGCCGATGCTTGGACATTCATAATGTAAAATTGAATTACGATGCAATTTTGAAAATTACAAAATACATAATAATGCCCATCAATCACATTTCATCAATCACATTGACCACCGACCGTTAAGAAGGCGCTGGACGCCGAAGGTCCGTCACGCTGTGCGAAGTGTAACTTACTACTTTCTACTTTTGACCAATAAATCATATCGAGTCATAAACTGTAAAATCACATTCAGTGGCCTATCGGGCAGTGTTCTCTATCAGCAGTGCGCATTATTTTTAAGTTTCGCCCATAATTCCGTTGAATTGCTGCTAGGAAGTTGCTACATGCCCATTCCTACAGATACGTGTATGAACATTTACGTGATTAAAGCGCTTTAATTTTAATCACAGCATTCTACCAGACAATGCAAATGTGACTCTTCAAAAAATGGTAGATAGCCTTCTTTAAGAAATTATCAGTCCAATGCTATCTCAGAATCATCTTCAGGGGAGTGAATCTATTTACAGTGTATCATTCATGTGAGCTAAAGAAATACAGAACCTAGAAGTGGAGAGGTAGATGCGACAGATGGTGCTGGGTTGCCTGTACCAGAAAGGCAAGTTTGATAGCTTTGATCTGACAGATGTAGAACATGAAGTGTTGAATAGGCCTTGGTTATTCATTTTTCTCATAAGTTTCACAATATGTTATAATCTTCACAATAACTCAAAAGCAAATGTGAATCAGCCAATATTTTGGCTATCCTGTATCAGCTTGCGTTTTAACGTAAAATGAATGAATACCAAAATTTTCATTAACATTTATCAATCGATTTTATAGATCATCTACTGATTTTTTACAGCAGTTTCATACCATTGCCGGTCAATGAGAAACGAACCCGAAGATAGCATACCCGGTGTGATGAATAGTCAAATACAGATAATTAATGAAAGGTATTTGATATTTTCAGTGTCTAGGGCATATTTAAGAAGCTGAACACTTTTGTGTTTTCTTCAAGCGATCCAAATGAATATTTTATGCTTTGTAAACCTAACTTACACACACAATTCACATCTAAACGCGTAACCAGCTCTCGTCAATTTTTGACAAAGATGCGCCAAATATAATTATGTCCACATCACGCCTTGGTAACTTCTTTATCCTTAACAATTAATGATAAAAGTTCAATGACACAAGTCATTGCATCAAGAAGAGATGCGATATCAAAACCAAGCACTCTCAGTAAATTTATTTGGGAAACCAAGTACAGAAAGTGGCAATTATTTGATTTGCTTTATTAATTTCGGCCTCCTCTTAGGCCATCACCACAAGCAAAGAATCTATACATATACGTTGGAAGTTATTCAAATGTATGCTAATATAAATAATGTAAATAATGCAACAATTTTGAATAATTTCCAACGTATAAGTATAGATTCTCTGTATGTGATGATGGCCTAAGAGGATGCCGAAATTGATAAAGAAATTAAAGTAATTACCATCTTCTGTACTTGGTTTCCCATCCAAAACTTATGAGACATTGAACAATTGAAACAGGTAATACTCGATTGTATGTATATTACAGTATAGTGGACATAAAACTACAACAACATAAAACGAACATTCTGGTGTTGCGTTGAGGTTGACTTTATGAAATCGATGTCATGATTGGCATTAAAACTACTAATTATGACTAATTGGCTATCACTGTGTTTGTATTCAACTTACAGTCATCACTCACACATTTCGGAATAAAGGTCTACAGCCTATGGCAGTGGTGGGCAACCAAGTTGGGATAGCGGGCCACAAGGAGTGGCCCGCGAAAAGGCTCGCGGGCCACCAATTTTAAAAGGCAGCAATATAGGTTTAATATTATTTTATTTCGCACTTTTAAGTATACATAAGGCAGGGCTATCTAGAGTATTCTAGATATCACTGACATAGGCCTAAGGACTGCTGTACCGTATGTGCATATACAGTGGTCGCATTACATAACAATATTTTACATGTAAATGTATGTATACAACAGTATTGTCCATAACTAATTTGTTTAAAATTAAGGAATCATAATTTACTTTCCACAATTCATGTGAGTATTGAAGAGCGAATAGGCCTATAACAAATCATGGAAGCTTTTCTTTTGTGTAATTAAACGGTAATTTGACTTTTTTGGTGATTTGACCGACATTGCCCTATCCAAAAACAACGGTCTGTAAGTGCAGTGCAACTATCCGCCTGAAAGCCGCGAAAGATAAAATTGATTTTACTACAATTATTGATCATGCTACATGTGTACATGCGTGCACATATGTCGCCCAAACATATGCGACTTTCAAAAACACTGCATGGGCTCCACAAATGGTAGTCGTATCCTAATGCCAATCGAGTATGCGAAATATATATTAGTGCAGTAGCATACAAATGAAATTCAGCATGAATGTTTGAAAAAAATGTTGGCCTGTCAAAATCTTGCGGTTGGATTCCTCTATTCGTAGTCAATGTCTAATTAATGTAGCTTCTTTCTAGGTTCATTGACTAGTGGTTTATAACGTAGAGAAACATGCTCAGCAAGGCATCGAATACTATGTGACTTAGCATAAGCTCGCGCAGGTGATGACCATTTTGCGCTTATGCGAGAAGACATTCATTACGAAAGGATCATGGTTGGATACTTCGAATGTGAATTTTTGTTTTTTTGCCATCATATTGATCATTTAGTTGTTAATTAATGGCTTTGCAAATTCTAAAGAGGATAAGAAAAGAAAGAATATATATATATATATATTTACGAATTGAAAATCACAAAATGAAACAGAATTAAGTTGGAATGCATGCTAGGTCGCACAGGTCATTGAAAATCAAAGATGCAAGCACAGTATAACAATTTTGTCTTCTGCTGCTTTAGCAAAAAGGTACCAGTGCACGATTGCTGTGAGTACGAATATGTGGCTCAATAAGAAAAAGTGGATGGTCAACATTTTGGCTCTTCAATACAAGGGACATGAAAGCTTCGCGATGCAAAGAGTTTAGACGAGTGACTTTGTTTACACAATCACAATTTTTCTTGCAAATAACTTTACGAGCCCGTATAGAAAGTCTCTCAATTTGAGTTCTTACATCACAACTAAAAATGCCAAACAATTGCGTACAGTACAACAAAACACTTTCGATAGTAGCTTTAAAAACCAACCAAAGGTCATCCTGACTCAGCAAACTACGCAGAACTTTGAGCACATAGATTCTTTTATAACATGTAGAAACAATTGTCTTAAAATGAGTGATACACCTAAGATCTTTGGTCCACATGACACCGAGTAGTCTGAGTTCATCAACAAGAGCAAAAGGAAGAGGAAAGTGAAAAGAAAATGTTTTCTTACAAGCACACATAGCTTTCATTTTCGACTTATTCAGATTCAAATTATTTAGCGCAGCCAATTCTGGAATATTATAAAATTCCTCCATGATAATTCAGGGGATCCCTCACCCTTAGATGCGCCTGTGAAAGGTTGAAGTCGGAGTGAGTCATTTTCACATCATCGATTGAAATAATGTCCGCGGGATACTTTAGATGTGAGAGGCGGTGGCGGGCCTTGCGTTTCCCACCACTGGCCTATAGGTTGCTCTGAAAATACATGTTCTCAGTACGACAATTAACCCTCGCTCCACTGGAGGGCGTTTTTCGCCCCCTGGCGAATTTCCTTAATTTTTTTCCGGCCAAGCAAGCTATGGCTTACTTTCTATGTAATATGCAACTTTTGATAGAAGGATAATAAATTTGTCACAATACCTTTTGGCGTGAGAACTATTTTAAAATTTGAATGTTTAGAATATCTTGGCTGATTTCGGTATAATTCACTTCTAAAGTACATTGCAGTATTAAATTCTTGATGAAATAAGATAAGATTTCAAGGATTCTTCTTATCAATGCAAATTTATTCATAAACGCAAAGTTTTTGAATGTGAAACCATCTGCTTATACGTATGTTTGAAATTACACGATTATTTTTGTACTTTTTAGTTCTGCATCTAATCAACAATTACTGGAAAATCATGTTGCTTTTAGCCTCAGTGTCTGGACAAAATTTCACCGAATTGGGTAGTTTCTTCACCTGCAGAAAGTAAATTCTAAAATGTACGAATTTAGTGCTATTTGAGTTGAACTAAAAGTTTGATTTATTTGACCTCAATGCGATTAATATTCATCGTTTTTATTACCGGTCTTTGTTGTCATTTTCCATTTCAAATAGTGATCTAATGAAAATTTGTCAAAAATTGGCGTTGTTTGACCTTTGACATTCACCTCAGCCCAAGGATGACCTTAAAAAAAGGTAATGCTGTTTTTCTGAATCCCCTTCCAATGCCCATTCGATGGATGTGAGGTTTGAAAAATTTGGCATAATAATTAATTGCAATTTAACTGGACCAATTAATTGATTGATAATTTGTATCCACTTATTAATTGATTGAATCATTCAAATTAATTGCAATTAATTGGATCAGTGTCAATAAATTCCGCCTATGTTAGCACTTGGTACCATTCCTACTTTTTTAAAAATTTGCCTTTAACATTTGTACATTCAAACTCCATCTAGGTCTACACGCATTCCTTTGAGATCAACTTCCATTTAACAATTGAAAATCGCAGGCGTGCGGATTGCATATGCGCATGTCATACTCGTGTGAATTTTTAGTCTGAGGTGAGGGATGATTGATGACTAGTACAGGTTGCTTCTATTGTATGAATACAAAAATTATTTAAATTCACCTCATTTCGCATTTTTCACTTGAGAACATAGTTGAGATATTCTTAATAGATCTTAGTACCTGTAATTTGAGTCTTT
The DNA here is from genome assembly GCA_907163375.1 of Prostheceraeus crozeri. NCBI lineage: Eukaryota > Metazoa > Platyhelminthes > Polycladida > Euryleptidae > Prostheceraeus > Prostheceraeus crozeri. The sequence goes on from CAJQUW010008172.1 coordinate 104,923, forward strand.
AATCCAGTCTGATTTCAGAGATAATCTATAGAAAGTCTAGGGAATATCCGTCGATAAAATATTCCTTTCTATAAAAAGTCAAAAAATCAAGTCGAGAAAATGAATCACATCTAGGGTTAAATGAATGAATGCAATTAAGGCCCACGTAGGCCTATTAAGAAAATTGGCAATTAATTGCAATTAATTGATTGATGAATTTCCAATTAAAATTATTTGATTGATGGCAAAATAATTGATTTTTTTATTTGCCAATCAATTATTTACAATCCCTGCCCCCAGTGCAGCGAGGGTTAAAGTAAAGCTGCTCGACCTGTGCTTTTGAGAATTTCCACCAAATCGCTAGATTAGGTCTGTAGAAGGTGAAATCAAATGCCGTTTCTTAAGTCTAAATTTTGCCACTTCTTCCAAACATTTTGCATGATAGCTACTATTTAATTTGAGCACACTATTTCATAAATCTGGGTCATGCCATGATAGTCTATTATGCCACAGACATGGAAGAGAGTAAGACTAATCGGAAATTCAAATATTATGCAAATGCTCGCATTAATTATTAAGATTTCTATCTGTAATGGCACACTTATAAGTAGTCATTTTTTAGGATTTTTCAAATTTCCTAATCATTTGAATAATTCAGACACCCTCAACTTATCCTTCTTTATCATCACATTTGAGGTTACTTAGAACTGTGTAATACCATTTCACAGATACGGTTGCCAATGAAGGAACTTCCATATTATATGTACGTATATTTTGGTGACGCATCAAACAAAAATAAAATCACAAATCAATCTTATCAAGTAGTAATCGAGTTGGCGTTTGCTGTGAAAACTCGATTTCTCGAGAATGCAGAATTGGTGTAGTAGTTTGGGAGATCAGTAGATAAACGAAATTCGCCCTCTCCCCAGTGGGGCGCGTTTGGAAAAGTACCCAAATATTACCCAGAGGTCTTCAAAAATTTCATTTGCATTTCATTTTGGGAAAGCAATCAATTAATTTATCACGCCATTGGTTGGGAAGAGTCAAGATAGGAATTGATAGTTATTTTGCAAATTTATATTTAGCGCCTTACTCGGTTGGCGAAAAAAATCAGCTCAAAATAGCAAACAAACATCTATCATAATTATAGCAACTTGCTCGCTACTTACCGCTTTTGGATTTCTATTGTTTCTAAAACAATAGAGGCGACTTCCACATCTTGCGGTAATTTTGTTACAAAATTGAGCAAAAAACAAATTTAGCCACAAAATCGCTAAGTCACTAGATTACATTTTGATTTTAGCGAACAACGTTCCCACAGGGTAATAACCCTGTAATGTAAGATAGCGATCTGCCAATCTTTTTCTATGCTTGCAGGCTAAAGCAGACTAACATGACATAAAGGTTGGGATTATTGCATCAAGATTTTATAATTAAATGTTCCAATAATATTATGCTTGCGTTGTTTTCTATTAATGAAATCTTTATAATGCAACATTAAGATATATCGCCTTAAGCTCACCTACATGTAAAACTTGAAGTCATTTGTAAGACACGAACAACGAAGAACTGAAGAATGATGGAAGAGAAGATGTATCGCCTATACGTGTAGCACCTCCAGTATATGGTCCTTTACTGTCTCAAAGATTCTGCCTCTAACCGGCTCATACATGTAGGAGTCCTGATGCAGTGTAAGGGCGCAAACAGCCAGTCGACATGTGGCTTATCTATAGGCCTACGTTAGCATACCAAGAGTCAATTTCGTGGTTCCTGAAAAGTAAAGGAACATTTTGCAGTTTCATGTCAGTTGGAGCCAACTGGTTCGAAGATTTTCCTTTTAAATGAATTTATAAATCACAACCGGTATAGCCACCGTAAGATATTGTATACGGACACTCGGACAGTGTCCATATTTTGCTCTACTGCAAAGTTAATTGAGCATGAAAAGTGAACCCTACATGGTTCATGAAGACTGTGACTACAAGTTCAGCATGCGTGTATTTCTGTCAATTGGCCGATATAGGCTTACGTAAGTTGTGATTTGTAAATGCATTCAAAATTAGATGAAAGATAGAAGTAGGTTTATAATGTCGCTACACACTCAGAAATATAGGCCCCACAGCTGCATATGTAACTCGCTAATCCAATAATAAAACGTCAATCTTATTGGATTTCAGAATTTTCCACTTTAGGAATATTTTGAACACTGAATTGTATACATAGGAAAGTCATTTTTGTCACAGGCCAGAGTTTCGTCATTTCGCAGACATTTCTCCATAATAGCTTTCAACGAAAAACGCATTGATTTTGGACAAGAGTACACTTATTTGAGACTTACAATTAGCAAGTTGGTGAAATTTTGACGGAAATTCATTAAATAATACTTTTGAACACACTGAAAGGAATGAAAAGTTCTTTCTGAACACGGCTTGTAAGTCGAAAGGACGGTGGCGGAGTTGGAATGTTGGAATAGGCCTACCCAGGATTCGAAGGCGGTCTTCGTAGGGTTGCCCCGATCAGTGTATCACACATCAAGGAAAACGCCGGTCGACCCTTTCATTAAGGCAATGTCTCGTGGAGCAAGGGGATTCCACACACACGTAGCGTACTCCAAGTGGAGACGAACATGGAATTTGTACAGGAGAAGAATGACATCAGGATCACAGGATACGAAAGTTCGCAGAATAGAGGAAGGCACCATGTGAACTCTGTGGGTGCACATAAGGACATGTTTGTGGGCTTTAAGGTCGCTCGAGATTGATTTTTTCCTAGAATTACCGAGAATAGAATTGGAGAGCAAGCCTGAAAAGTCAGGAACCCAGTGGACGAGTTGCTCCTGGTATTGTATGAATTTGAATATAAACTGCACAGAAATCCAAAACTCTATATAAAAGATTAGAACGGACATGGACATTGAAGACAAAAGAACGTCGTGAACATGCACCGAATCGATGGCAGCTTCCATTGGTTGACAGTGGCTAGATACATATTTTTATTTTCTGTTCTGTTTTCCATTTTTCCCCTTATAATATTTTCTGGCCAGAAAATGAGCTTCAGTAAGAGGTGCTTTTAAATTTTCTCGTCGGAAGAAAAGAGACCACCATAATCAACGCATAATTTTCCGCCGTTAGTCTTTAACCGTCTCAATTGATCAGCAAACGCATGCATCTGTACATGTCCTGCATGCATAGATATTGAATTGGAATCAGTAAATTGCATAGATCGTGACACATCATACCACGCGACTGCATGTAATTCTTGTCCTTAGTCGATTGATTCTGTAATGGATTCTGCGAAGAGCAAACGACTTGGAGCACGACGACTTACACGGTTGAAGCGGTGAAAAGGCGAAATACTCATTACATCACTTCAGTAATACGGTGTCAGGTAAAGAAAACTTGTTAACGGATACCATTTCAGGAAAATGACTTTAACACGTGCTTCTTAACTGGAAAATCGGAGAAACATGCACATCGAGGTGGTAGAAGAGACACATGAGATGCTGAAAACCTTTTGAGGAGAAAAAGAAAATCTAGTCAGTGTGGTAATTCAATATGAGCAGTAAAACTGTCGTTTAACTTTCAATGGAGAAATATTAGAGTTTTCGGTCGGAGAAAGAGATAGAGGGAAAACGTATAATGTATCACCGGTGGCTTATCATAGTCAGGGAGCTAGCGTGAAGTTGTGCAGGGAACGAGGTAGTACATAAAACTTTCACATAGCATAGTACACCTCTAACCTACTGCAAAACTTCGCGTCTGCCGGATCAGATCATTTGCTTTTCAGAAATAGAGAGGATAACACAATCTTATGTATTTCCAGTGGTAAAATTGTGACATTTAAGGTGTTGACTCCATTTTTTCGAGCTTTTGCTCATAAAAGTTACACAAATTGGTATTTTGTTGAACTGGTTATTACAGAAATCATCTACAGATCATGATCTTTCAAATGAGTTATCATTCAGTGACAGAGGATGAAGTAAAGTGTACAAATAGACACTTTTCGTTAAAGTATATCAACAATTTTCCTGAAATTTCTATGTTAAAATTTGCAGTTACACCAACGAAAAGTGTCTGTTTGTACACTTTACTTCATCCTCTGTCACTGAATGATAACTCATTTGAAAGATCATGATCTGTAGATGATTTCTGTAATAACCAGTTCAACAAAATACCAATTTGTGTAACTTTTATGAGCAAAAGCTCGAAAAAATGGAGTCAACACCTTAAATGTCACAATTTTACCACTGGAAATACATAGGATTGTGTTATCCTCTCTATTTCTGAAAAGCAAATGATCTGATCCGGCAGACGCGAAGTTTTGCAGTAGGTTAGAGGTGTAAGTACTATGCTATGTGAAAGTTTTATGTACTACCTCGTTCCCTGCACAAGGTCGCGCTAGCTCCCGGACTATCAGTCTCCTTTCCCAATATTTATGATTCTACAAATGCTGCTAAAAAAGCAGAGCTTTTATTTGATAAATAATGAGAAGGAACTCACAGAGAATCAAGTAAAAACAGTCATACATCTACGACTAGCAATGCAAGTAAAAGAGAAAAATTTCTTATGAAGAACTTTTACAAAGAAGGATAATTAAAAACATGCAACAGTTTGTTTCAGCAAATTGATTCGTCATAAGATCTATCACCGTTGACCTAGACCGGTGCCTAAATGAGCGTCTGAAATGGCCATCAATAAATCGCTGTTACTCATTCTTGTCTCATTAACCTCAAGAAAGCGAAAAATCTGATTTTTATGGATGGTAAAATATACAACTCCAAAAAATCAGTTAGCCATGATCCTTCTCGTCTTCGTTGCAAACTCATTTCATTGTGATTGTCGTAAGGTAGATTCGAGAGTGCTGTTGTTTCTACTATTCCTATGATTTGATCAGCAAGCCTATTTCATCATCGCATTAATAATCAGTGCCAAGTGTTTAACTTCTTAATTAAGTTGTTTTTGGTGTAAAATTTCTGTTCGAGAGTAGTATTTTCGTCCATTTTCATTATTCGGCTTTCGCACTGTGCCATTAGATTTTAATATGATATTTCTAAAATGACTCAACGATTGACTTAAAATCGCAGCGAATGAGTGTAGCTTGAACATATAAATTTTCAAAATTATAATGCGTATTTTCATATACAGGTGCTGGTCACAAAAATAAAATATTCTCAAAACTTCTTGCATAAATTATTTTCAATCCACTCAGACGTTTTGGATACACATAGCTTTGAAAATCAGCGGTGCATTATTATAGCTAAATGTCTTAAGACTATTGTCCCAAAATTTTTCTACACAGGAGTTTACACAGGATAAGTTAGCTTTGTGATCCCTTGGAACTGAACAGTTGATTTTTCCTCCCGGCAGTTTACATAGAGGAGATATCTTTTCACTCTCACACAAAATAAAAAGCCATTTTCCACTGTGAAGAAACGTAGGGTGCCGCAAAAAGAGTCATAGCTTTTTTGTCATTAAACTATGCCAGTTTATCTAGTAATGTATTTTTGTAATGGTTAGAGGATAATTTGGTAAAACTATCATAGATAGAAAGGTATCATTAACAAAGATATGCCCGAGGGCTTTAGCCCGAGGGCATATCTATGTTAATGATACCGAGATATCAATGATAGATTTGCCAAATTATCCTCTAAGCAATTTAGAGAATGTCTGTCTTATTTATATGCATTTGTAAGAATTACCTAGGGATTTCTTACAATCTAATATCTGACCCTAGAAATTTTGTTTATGGTATTCAAACTTCGTTTGCAATGATTCCATTTGAGATCATATCATTCATATTGAAACATGTCTCTATCTAACGAATTGTTTGATGATGAAGATTTTAACACACTTGACGAATTTTTGGCGAATTACGATTTTTCAACGAATACAACTTCAACAACTCTAAATCTGAACACCCATAGTCCAACAGCAGCAATCATCCTCAATATTTACACCGCATAACTTAGAAAATGAACAATCAAGGACATCACGAAATGAATTACCATCCTCCATCTCTGATATTGATTTAAGAATAGAAAAACAAGCTCCACAAAAAAACATTAAGCAATGCTAAATGGGCATGTGGAACCAAAGACTGTGGAACACATAGTCTTTGTGTGGAACCTTCAACCAGTGGGTCCGAGAACGAAACGAACACATTTTGGCAAGTAATTCAGAAGCCTTGATGTTTCTATCTGAGAATGGACATTCGTCTCTCAAAGATGTAACAAAAGTCAATCTTAATTCGGCATTGAAGTTTTTTGTGTTTGAAGTGCGAAAAAGAAATGGTTTGAAGTATCCGAGCGAGTCTTTAAGACAACTTATTAACGGTATAAATTATTGGCTTCGCAAAAAAGAAAAGAAAAACTGGAATATATTTACGGACTCCGACTTTGAAGATGCTCGAAACCGCTAAGGAAGGAAACGATGAACAGCCGAAAATAGCGGTATCTATAACAGAAGAACAGGAGGAAGATCTATGGAACAGATTTTATCTTGGGGACGATAATCCGAAGAAGCTGAATCGCACTTTGCTTTATTTGCTTTCAAAGCATGGTGGATTAAGAGGAGGAGCTGAATTACGACAATTATCATATGGAGAAAATGGCAATCTAAATCTTGTTCAGTACAAAACAAACATTGAAATCTTGGAGTATTATGAAAACACATCAAAAACCAACAATCATGGCCTAAAGCATCATCACATCGAACCAAAATCTGTGAGAATCTGGCCGTCAGAAAATACCAATCGTTGTGTGATAAGACTTTATAAGAAAATGATAAATCTCAGACCAGCTACATGCAATACACAAGCCTTATTTCCGCAACCACATCCGCACCACACAGCTACAAAATGGTATAATCCCATACCCATGGGTCACAATACCTGTCTTTGAATTGTCTTTGACTATTCGATCACTCATGGAAGCGGCTGGATTTGACGGAAATTACACCAACCAAAGTGGAAGACGAACAGCAGTTACAAGAATTATTGAGAAAACAGGAGACAAGAAACTAGCTAAGAAAATATCCGGCCATCGTAGTGAATGTATTGACGTATACGATGAGGTATCGGTCAAAAGAATGCGATTAGCTTCGAATGTGTTATGTAATCAAGTGAATAACTCAAACATAGAATGCAACAACACAATAACAACAATTACGGATACTGTAACAACGAATACTATTGAACAATCTTTCGGCGGACCCACCACTTTGAATGATCTAAAAGATTTCTGCAAAGAATTGAAAATTGCTCCAAAAAGAATAAGTGTACATAACTCTGATGGCTCATCTCTTGAGATGAACTTTTGATTTATGATATTGAAGATGATTTGTTTTCTGCATGGACTTCTAAATAAAAGGCTAAAAATAAACAGGTAGACTAAGTTGAATTAAATCATATCATCACAGTCAAATTATTTAGAAGTCCATCGTTTATGTTATTTCATCTTATTAAGATGAATTGTTCATCTTATAATTGTAGCCTACTCCTGGATATCGTTGCACTGCACATGTTAAAAAATCTAGGAATCGATGAGTAACGATGTAAATTCATGTAAAAATAGCGATGATATTATTATAGTATTATAATTATATAGATTATTAAATATAGATCATATAAAATTATATACTATTATAACATTATAGATATAATATTATTATTATCGCTATTTTTACATGCATTTAATAGGCCTATATCGTTACTCATTGATTCCTAGATTTCTTAACATGTGCAGTGCAATGATATCTAGGAGTACAATTACTGCTATTTTGCGTGCATATTCATGTCTTTGGTAAATATATTTCTTAAGGTAAAGGTATTCTTACAAAAAAGGAAAATATATTTGATAGGATATTTACATGGGAAATAAGACAGACATTCTCTAATGCTATCTAGAGATCTCATTAAATCCCGTAATATCCCTGTCCCTGTTAAACATAAGTTAATCATCCCTGTTAATTTTCCCTCCCCGAATAGAGATCAACTATAACATTGTTAATCTGTCCCTCCCCGAATAGAGATCAACTATAACATTGTTAATTTGTCCCTACCCGAATAGAGATAAACTGGCATAGTTTAAAACGGTTAAAGGAGTTTCATTGATATTTGCTGAGATATCTCGGCCAATTATCTGTCAAAATTCCCTCGGGCTATGCCCTCGGGAATTTTAACAGATAATTGTCCTCATTATTTCAGCAAATATCAATGAAACCTCCTTTAACCATTACATAAACGTTTGTTACCTACATTTGGAAGCCCTCATTACATGGAGGAGTTCATAATTTCCAAGCAAGCCTGCACGCGCATAAACATGAACAACCTAGAGAAGTGCAAAACTGCTTGGCTGACAGTTCGGTGCGGCTATAGGTAAAAGGATATCGGTACGTTTGGCCGAAACGCTCTGCGAAACAATATCTTTTCATTCTTTCTCTTCACTTTTTCTTTCCGGGGAGCAAGATACAAGATTGTCCCACCGGTCTCTAATTACTCTCATTCTTGTAGATTTAAGTTAGTTCTCCTCAAATGTGAGAACAGAAAACATGCTACTCAACCGAGTCGACAAAAAACTGGCTCAGCCGCGGCTGATCGGCTAAAGCCCCTTTCAATGCGGCCTCGACTCGGATCAATTGATGACTTCGCATCGGCAATGCTGCTGAAAAAAGTTAGTTATCCGTCCAACGGCCCTGATGTGTGGCAAAACACACGCTTGCACTCTTGACGATTTACTAAGCAGGCAATTGCTCTCTTATTATGTTCTCTTATTCAGAAGCTGCAAAATTGCATTTAAGCACTGCAGACCGTGAAATAATTGCAAAAGGAGAATAATGACGTAAGGGTAAGATATTGAAAATGTATAACTGCTCCAGTATCTGTATTGAGAAAGTACACGCAGAATGCAGCACGATAGGCTGTGTGCGTAGATTTGCACACGATGTGGTTGCAACACATTACATGGTATTGCTGATTAATGCAATGCTCCTCTGATAGAGATTAGACAAGATTATGCAATCAAGTTGCAGTGACCTATATAAACGCTTTACTTGTTTATGCCAGTGTTCACACACAGTTCTTTAATATTAGACAAGTGTAGCCCAATTTATGAGTTGTATGACTTGTGTGTTCTGCTTTGCTTTCTCCTAATACACGCACACGCGCATTAGAATATAGAGATAGAGGCATTGAAAAGCAGAGAACGAAGTTCTATTGACGAATTCAGACGAAGGGAATTCACACTGCATCCTACCTATGACGTAATTTTACTGCGCGCTCATACAGCGCTCTGGCATGCCTCAACTGTGCGTGCGTGTGTGCGCTGTGTGTAACATTGAGCGTGTGTGACATTGGCGACACGGTAGTGTCTCTGTGAAGTAACAGGAGCCCACGGCTCGACTCCTCGTCTGTGATTGTGACGGCGCTTCTCTATACGCCTGTCACTTGTAATAATACTTAAGATAATTATGCAGCGTTGAATGCTAGTGGCTGGATTGACATCTGTGGACCTGCACATGTGAAAGTCCTTCGAATGCAGTCGTGAAAGAGCTCGTCCATCCTTCGCATCGTCGTTTTCTTGTGTTGTGTGAATAAATTTCTTACATTCGACAGAACGGGGAGAATCGTCTCATGTTGTAAACAGCTCCTTGCAACCCTCGTGTCTTCGAAGGTCTGTGTTCACTCTTCTCATTTTCATATTGCATGTTTGGAAAAGGATAATAATCTAATATTAGACGCAACGGAGCGTCTGGCCTCACAAAACTTTTGACAGGATACTTGGTCTGATAGCTTAGCCAATTACATAATACTGCTATCAAATGCGCGGAGCACACGGTAGATGCTGAGCGAAGATGAAATATTGATGAAATCCATGATTGCGTAATCACTTACATCCAGCTAACGTCGAAATTCAGTCAATATCCCCGTACTGTACCCGGATAAACACGTCAGTCATCCTTGACAGTGCCTTGAGCTGCAGAATCAAATCAAGTGACTTATAATTTATTTAAGTTTTATCCCAACTTTGGACAGAAAATTAACATCAACCTCGTCACTACATTTGTAGCATGTTGACTCGATATGACTGTTCTTTTGGTACAGTGTCATAGCTTATCTAAAGACATAATACGTAGACTTGTAGAAAAGGGTTGACTGCATCAAAAGTAGCTACGGGGAGGGTCAGGACCAGTTCGTTACCTCTGCTTAAGTATTCAGCATTGATGAGTAGGAGCAGCACTTCAATGAAGCTGTGCAGACTGTAAATTTCATTATGTATAATATTATACAAATTATTACACTGACAATATGAAAAGTCGAAACAAAATTTTAGGTAGGTAGAGCTCACCAGTTATTTTAGTATTGAATTGACCATGTAAAATCAAGAATTGCTTAAACGCTGGAATTTGAAAGCTCGAAAGAATCTGCTTATTATTAAAGAGCACCCTCTCCATCATCTTGAGGTCCGTTTTGAACCAGTCTCATAAATATCAGCTTCCTGTTTTCGAGTCATCTTTACGTTCCAAAAGTTTCATTATTTCTCTCGAAATTATTCAATTGTGGCTTTCAATGATCAGTCTTCTTTTTCTCTCCCTGTTTCTCTCTATTCTCTATAGGCTGCATATTTTTGATTTTCGTTCGTGGTCATTTTTGACTTTGAACTTTCTTTTATCCTATTTTTGTTAAGAACCAAGTTATTATGCATAATTTCTTTGTGAACTCCAATATTTCCATTACTGGGACCGGTATCGTGGACAAAGGCCTTTATTATTTTTATTACGCACGTAGATGGAATGTGTTTTGCTACTAATGATTAAATTAAAACACGACACGGTTAAAAAAATCGTAGAATTCAAGAAACAGAAAAAATCAAAGTTAAGCAACCACCCTAGTGAAAATCGTTTAAATAATTTCGTTTCTCAAGGGCAAGAGTGTATGAATATAAATTGATGCTAATAACATAAGAGTTAGGCACTTACCCCAGTACAGAGTAGGAAACGTAATAGGCCTACATATAGCGGCTAACCGACACAACTTTTAGATGGACGGGAAATAAATTAAAACTTGTAATCAATTTTACATGCAATTGTAAACCAAAAAGAGAGCTCGGCATGAAACATGACGAGAAGCTAACCAAAGTTATAAATGATGAAAATCAAGAAACATATGAAACCAAAACAAGATTGCTATATACGGAGTCATCAGAGGGGAACCATGTGGCTGCATATAGCAAGGTTTCGCCGCCTAACCTCCAACCTGTACCACATAACGGGGCCAGGCCAACCATATTGAATGAACGATAAGAAAGGTCTCTCTAAACCTGAGGAAACATGGCTATAACTTAACCGTAAATAAAATTTCAACATGAGAGAACAGAAGGATACATAAGAACATGGATAATGGATGTTAGTCTAACATTCCTATGATGGAAGGTATTTGGCGAAGTGAAAAGCAACCTAACTTGTAAACAAGGAACCTATTTCTCGAGAAGGACTTTATGCAAGAATTTATCAGTGGATTAAACATGTAACCTCTTTCTTTGAAGATATTGAAAATGCCCTTAGCTCTTCATATGCAGGCGGAAGTATCAGAGGAAATTTTAGCGAAGCTGGTAAGTTTGGCAGCAAAGATGTTTAAACCATCGTTCATGAGCACATTACTTTCGGGGAAATTACGAGTATATAGCACCACTGGGAAGCTGAACTCATCAACCGTATTGTAGACCTCCGTGATGTATAGGCCACTACCTTGGATCTAACGTCCAAATAATTTGCGCATTTGTCATAGTCATTGCTTTCACTAGCCTAGAGGTCTATTGGGTAGATTTCAGGAAGTATCTTATCGAAATGCTTGCAATGAAATATACAAATGTCGTCGACATACCTGGTGGTGCAAGAGAGAAGTTGGGCCAAACCAAATTTCTTGCTCGCAAGAAGGCCGTTTGCCGGACGCATTTGTGAACTCCCTGTAGGCCAGGAAGAGATCAGCCAAGAGTGAACTGGGATTCCCACCCATAGGAATGACCCGAATTTGTTTAAAGACAAATCCCTCGAAGGTAGCAAGAAGTGTTACCTAGGATGAAACATGGATGAAATCAATAGCAGTGAGGAATTAGGCTTTGGATCAGCAGTGATATCCTCTGCACTTCTTGTTCGAGAAGAAGCATCTATAATAACCAATGCAGATGAATCTCTTGGAACTGCTGAAACTTATCTCACATAAGTCTCTCAAGGAGTCCTTAACCTGGCTTAAATTAAGGTTCATATAGAGTGTGGAGATTAATCACAATATCAGTAAAGGTTCGAACACAGGACCGCAGTGAAGCGTGGCCCTAAATTAACCGAGGTAAATTGACCACCAAATTGATGTATGAAATAGAAGTTTTCGGTTATCATTTTCATAGATTTCGGTCCACTTTCCTCACCAGGCTTCATTACCTGTCCATCCAGAATCCATTGTGGATATAGTGCATATTGAACCAATTAAAAAAGTGTGAATCTCATGATGGTTTATTTGCATCTTATAAGGATGATGTCTCAACCAGACGTCTGAATTCAGCTCGGACAGCTGCGTCCGTTATCAATTCCAAACTTCTCCAGTCTTTATTATAAAGAACTATACAATCCGTATCCATTCTTCAGAAATATAGAGAAGACAGAAGCGTGTGTATATTGAAATACAAAAATCCGAAACTGCTCCCCTTTCCTGTTGATGTTGGACTGCGCATGCTCATGCTGCGAGAGTCCTGTTTCAGTTTCCTACCAAAAATTACAAGACATGGTTACATCGTGCAGTCGGTAATTTCTACTCTGGTCCTGTTAGTTATATCGGTTTGACAAAGCATTTCAGTAACTTCTGTGTTTAATTTTCTGAGGCAGACGATACAATTTCTCCTATTATATTTCCTCAAGGTCAAAAAGTCACACGGATTACTTCTCACATATCTTTTTAAGAGTAATTAAGTTTTAAGATTTACCGATTTCTACGTAAACATTGGTGCTGATTGCTGAAGCTTATAAGTTTAAAGATATTAAAAATTTAATTCCGGAAAACTCTTTGTCTGTATGATGGCATTTGTTACTCGAAGCTTTCAGCGGCTATCAACTCTCCTTCCTCAGGAGAAAAATACCATCATGCAGACAAGAGTTTTCCGGAAAAAAGTTTTGCACATCATATCTGTCTGAAAGAATGTTTTCATCTATGTGGTATTAAAGTTGAGTGTTCACAATTTCTCAGATTTTGGACGACAATATTAATTCTATTTTTCTTATTGATCGTTTTATTTCCTGACACGCAAAAGCACGTGATTTCAAGGATAAATTCTTGTACTGAATTTCACCGATTGAGGTGCTATCTGTGAATATCTACCTCCAGTTACACTGAAGCTTGCAATTACACCATTTTGGAGGCACCATTGGAACCATGACTTCCTGGAATCCGCTGTGCTCTGCTTTACTTGATCTTCACAAAATCCAAACATCCTCTTTCTGTTCTATCCATTGACACCACGAACAGTTCAAGCGTTGATCACCATTGTAGATGAGCGATCAGGCCTAAAACCCGACTACCCGAACCCTAAAAATATGCAAATGGACGAATCGGACTTCCATCAATCCGCTCGAAAAGAAATTTCATCAGGACCGTCATGAAGAAGATCATCCGCCTTTTCTACTGGCAGCGTAAAGTCACTGATTTGCATGAGACGATTTCAATGTTTTCTGCGGCAGAAAGCGCTCTCGGCTGATGTAGGTAGAATTTAGGGAAGTCGTTTGCATCTTTGAACCTACCTGTTTTTTGAAAGTCAATCTTGAATGTTATAGTCCGGCAGCCAGAAAGAGTTTCTGCAGGGAACGATGCCGAAAATGAGGCTTTAGCAGAATGATGCACACACTATGCCTACTGCGAATTCGCGCGTCTGCCGAGTTCTAGTGAGTTCCTCTTCTTGTCAGACAAGATCAAAGAAAAACACATGGAAATCCAATGGGACGCAGATTGCAGTTTTTGGCTAAAATGAAACTTTGTATGTCTTCTCAGATCACATACAAAATACGAAAATACGAAAAAAGTTAGTCAGCGTGCGAAAATTAGTTAGACGACAAAAATCAAGGAATTTTGTCAATTTTTATCGTCTTGCTAATTTTCGCACACTGACTAACTTTTTTGTATTGAGAATGTTTAGATGACATGAATGGATGAGATGATACTCACGCCCTGAATCATCAGTATTTCAAATATCAAGTAAATCGGGTTACTAGCTCAACGGCTAGAAGCATTTATGTGCAAATTTTGCATGTTCTCCCGTTGAGGTAATGTGCTTGCATGACATAGTTTGAGTATTGCATTCCTATATTTATCCTAATTCATGCATCAAGTACATTTATCATTAAAATCTCGAAAGAATTTTTAACCTCATTTTTTCGCGGCGTATTTAATTTCGCGGTTGTCATCAAGCCGCGAAATCCGCGAAAATTAATAGCCTTACAGTAAGATTCGTGTTGAATGAGGAAGAATTCCAATGCATGTCTACATGTCTTTTGTCATAAAGGTTAAATCTCCCTTGTTAAGCATCATCTGGGAATCGTAATTTGTCTTCATAGAAACTGATGGCATTGTAATGGACTTCCTTGGTGTTAGTCATCATCGGAAAAGAATATTTTTGTTTCGAATGACAACAAAATGTCATGGATTAATCAAATAATACTCATCGTATTCTTCACATCGTCATTGAGAAACTGTTTGCATTGTTGGGTTTGCACTCACTTACCTGAATGAGCACATGAGCACCAAGTTCACGAAGTGCGCGTTTGACTGGCAATCTTTAACACTTTCGTTGCTCTCTTGGCTTAGCTACGTAGAAATGTGACAGGCTGTCTATCATCCCTTTTCATCCGATATGGCACATGAGTCATAAATCTGATCAGTATTGATATCATCAGTCACTCGCAAGTTAGAGCGAACTTTGTTCGGGAGCTGAATCTTTCTGGATTTCTACTCAAAGCTCTAATGTGAAGCCAAATTTTCCTTTCGCACATAGATGCTTTCTTAATGAAGGAAAAAGTTGTTAGGGCTTACGATGACAGACAGAAAATGAACAATTGAATGTCAAAGGAATGGTCTAATCAGAAGACATATCAATATTAGAAATAAATATCCATGAAATATTTTATAGACAGGAAACTGAAAAGACACTCTTCGGTGTCTCCAGGCTGAAGTTGTGTGCTAATCATCACATTCTTATTTATTGTTACTAGATCTTTTTCGATCATCAAAAATACGCTAGAAATAAGCTACTGAGAAGTTTCTCCGTAACTAGAGCAAAATTTCGGTAGTGCGTTTTTCGCGCAGGGTTTATTTCGGCTAAGTATAGATCAAGAAAACGATTTTGGTGAGCTCGAAATTGTATTATGACGTACAAATTTTCGGCTGAAGCCTTTGTCAAGTACAGCCTTAATGGCTGGCCAGGAAAGCGACGCCAAATCACCCTACCGTGGAGTGTTACTGAGATTGACAGTGTCAGAAGACAAGCAAATGGACAGCAAAAGATAATAGAAATATGAATGGAGCCGCCAATAAAGCCTGTTAACAATCAGTGGATCAAAAGAGTTTACAAGGAAATCAAATCAAATCAAATCAAATGAAATCGATCAAGAAGGCCATATATTTTGGCTATATTCCACAGCCATTTTCAAGTGAAAGGAAATTAATGTAAAATGTACAACTTTAAAGAACGTTTGATGTAAGATGTCTTTGTGAATTCATGGAATGAAGCAGCAATCACGATACAACTCAGTGGGCAAATTGGCATGCACAAAGATTGATTTGGAATCAGTGAAATGCGTGAAAGGATGGCATTAGAAAAGAAGAGATTGCATCGTAATCGCAACGATCAGTGCCATAGAAAATGATTACAATAAAACCTCTAGAATGGAAGTAAAGCTTCATACTTTACACAACAGTGGCACAAAACTCGCTCTCATTTTCGCTTAGATACACTTGTCAGCGGCTGTGTCATTGAGTTAGAATCAGTCACATGTGCAATTCTAAGCTTTTCATTGGTTCTCCATGCCCCAACTTAGTTCCTTCGGATGTGACGCGACCTTGAGTCAATTTCCATTCTAGTCAACTTCAGGTAAACAATCTATTTCTATGATCGAGGCAGTTTGACTCAAGTGGTTGGATAATATTACGTGAAAAATGAAAAAAACGGATCCACTACAATGCCAAATAGTGCCAGGAAAGAGCCGCCTGGCATTATGCTTCGGCTTTTGAGTTGAACTGAAATCTTTCAACCACAGAATTAGACAGGTCGTCTCATCTTCCGTTTGACTAGAAGGGAAACATTGGAACATGTAGCGTAAATGAAATGACACAATCTGCTGACTAAGTACCGTAGCAATCGAACAATGAGCAGCCAGTTCAACATTAAACACGCCAAATTGTGCAAAGTTTCAGTGACTGTTATCAACCGGATCACACAGTTAAGAGACACAGACGATGTCAAGTTTTTTGAGAAGTTTGTGAACGTTTTTTCATGCGCCAGCTAACTTTTTTTATATGATCGGAGGGCCCAACATTATCGAGAAAACTTTTGCGTAATGATCTGAATTCTTCGAATCTGAAGGAGTCGTGGCGATCGGAGCATTTTGAAGGAATTCAGAGCAATCCGCAAGCGACGCACGATCAATTTTCCTATCTCTGCAATGTATTAAAAATTTCTTTTTGCACACTTAGTAAGTTCCTGCATGTGCCATCTGTTTGAAACAGTTTGCACTTCTAGCAAAGTGATACGATTAAACTATCTAATTCTGTGCTTTCAACTTTTGTCCTGCATCTTTGTCAAAACTTCCTTTCAACTTTATTGACTACGCTGGTTGTTTCCAGACATGGCAGGCAATCAACAGTGATGTACAACTGCCGAATTTTGTTCTATGACTCGTGACAGGCCTCAAATGAAATCATAAATAAATGTCGGTAAAAGGTCTCTGTGACACAGTAGTTAAGTGATGGCCTTATGATTTTCTGTTGTTTGAAGTCGGCAGGATGGACTAAAGTATTATAGCGCTCCAGTGAAAGTCTGACTGTGTCAACACCGTCCAAGCCCCCGGTGTAGCAAAATGAAAACCTCTCAGATATAAAGAATGACTATGGCTTTGTTCATAATATCATGAAATCTCCTTGCTGTTTCCATTATTGTACTTCACATGTATCTAGGCGGACAGTTCTGGTGTTTGTAGTCTTAAAAAGTTCCATACATAATGAGAAGGCTTCAATACCCAATCGCCCTTTTAACATTTCTTAAGTTTCTGTGCAGCTTTGTCACCGTATGAAAAGATGCAAGGCACTTCTGGCCGCTATGCGGGATACTGAGATGTTTCTGAGTCCGTGTTTCTGATGTTCAGAGAAAAAGACAGGACTACTGAAACATTACATAGCGAGCTCCTTCTAAGCAAAAATATTACATATGTTATATATTACAAATACTTCTGAAGTTCGCTGGCTGCGGTCTCATTACATTAGAGAGCAACAGCAACGATCCGACAGTTAACAAATAATAGTTATTTACGCAACAAGTGCAAAGTATCCATCTTTATTGCTTTCTTCGAGATCAACATGTCTATGCGCGAGCCCGGAGCTTCATGTAGCTTCATATGTCACAGTGCAAAGATCTCTATGATCATTGCTTCTATAGTGCAGGTGCTAACGGAACCTCTTCTGTCTGATATTTCTGCTGTCAAAAACCCATGATTTAATGCTGCAGCAATTTATTTCCAGCAATTCTTGAGCGTTGCCCTTTCAAATTGGTAACGCAAACAGCGCATTAGGTTGCATCCTAAAAGCTCAGACTTTGGATACTATTTTTGACCTCTGATTTCCCTTAACTTCAGGCATATCTGGTATTTAACTTTCCAGATAACGTTTTTGCTTTTGTACTTTTTATGTTATTTGTGGAACGATGTTCTGCGAAATATAGAGCTTTTCTACTAAGTCAGATGATTAAGTAGATTTCCTGACATTAAACGACAATTATGTCCGTGAATTATAACAGTGAAATTCTATATTAATGAAAAAATTCTATCGTTGCACTTGGAACATAGATTGATTGAAATCTTCGTAACACGTATTTGCCTGTCTTAGATAGCCTGGACTTGCTGAGTTCTATCGATTTTATTACATTTTCAGGTCGTCGGGTTTAAATAGGAATTTAGCCATGATTTTTGCGGACATAAAATGTTGAAATCCCAGTCCTCAGATTTCTGCATTTAATGTTCTACAAATTATGTCTTAGTTCCTATATTGTGCGTAATTGAGCTATGGTACAATGTTGAAAAAGAAGGCAGCAATGCATCTCGTAATGATGATATCTGTATCTATGCATGTGAAAGACATTTTTGAAATCTCAATCAGCGTGTATCTACATGTGTATTCATAGCATTGCTGCCCACTCTATTTCAATTACGCAATTGCGACGCGATTGCTTAGACATTGCATTAAATTGAAAAAAAATTGGACAGCGAAGATATCATTGTTGTCCGCGTTTTAAATAGAGTCCTCGTACATTTATTTAAGTCATCCATCCAGTAAAAATGATAGAAGCATAGCTTATAGGTTCCGCATGACTCATAGTAACAATGTATTTGTGATCCTCTTTAAAGAATGGCCGCAATCATTCATTGTTGCCCTCAAAAATCCATGTTAATGTTATATTATATGAAAATTAATTTTGTCGTTAATTTGGTCACTAGTAAACGTTTCATTTTGTATGAACATTCTTGCAACTGCAACAGTCAGAGATGAACGCTTCATTTTGTCTCTACTTCTCATGTTTGCCTTGATTTCTTCACTCTTATCTGGACCAGTAAAATTCGACAGATCAAATCAGATCAATCACCAACGATCAGAGATTCCTTCAGTTCATTCTATCTGTTTCTATCTCTCCAACGGAACGTTTATTCAATCGATGACGTTGAACCCTCTGCTTGCCTGACCAGGCTATAACCGCTCTTTGACCCAATGACCTGACCTTTTCCTTCATCAGCTGAACAAACGTAACTAGCTGGGCCATTGACGACGCGTCTACCCGGTACGACAGCACATCATTCACAGAATAGGGAATAAAGATAATGAGATGATGACGTCAAGAGTGGAAGGTCATCTTTCGAGCAATTCTTGGATTGGGAGGTAAAAGAGGAAAAGGGCAAGAGTTTAAGAGGGCATTCATGTCTTCTCTCATCTTCTTCGTTTAGTATTCCTTTCGATTGTGTGCAAACGGATCAGCAATGCCAGAAAGGATCCAAAGAGAATATTGAGTGATCGTCACACTGTAGAACTGCGTGACAGAAGTGATCGACTTGCTCAATGAAATGTATTCGATGCGGATTAATCAAATTCTATTTTGCAAGCTTTCTTTCTAATAATGGATATTTGATCACATCAATGTTGTACTGCAAGTCGTGTCCGCAGATGAGAACTATGTAGAATGTCTAAGGAATGTCCTGAGGAGTGATGAATTAAGAAATACGCATCATTCATGTGTTCTCAGCTGAAGAAATGGAGAGAACAATAAAGACTTCAGCTCATACTCTGAAATTCCCGCTTTTCCGGAGTTTGACTTTGATATTTTTGAGTATTCGAATGCTATAATGATATCAATGAAATATTTAATTGATTCGCCATTTACTTATTGACAAGGTTCACTTATTTGTTTTGTTGCTGTTATTCTTTGCCGAAATAGGCCAAATCTGAGACTTATCAATACAATTCATCCGCACTTAGTTATGAAGGTGGATGGTTCAGTCATTTGGTAATCGTTAGATTTTGATGATAACAAAACTGCTAGCTATTTTCAAAAATCATTTTTTGATTTTATAAAAGAGTTTGCAGCCGCTTGTCATCAAATTGATTTTTTAAAGAAATGCCTTTAATTTTAGATAGAAAACAGATGAATTTATGTTTCAGTCATTCACCATGACCATTTTCGTGGAACTGATTTATTACTACAAACTCACACTCACATGCAGCTAATCACAGTGCTACATAACCTGGAATCGTAGGTTCGAACCAGCCGCAAATATTTTTCATGTCAATTTGATCCAATGTTTGTATCAATTAATTTACTGTCAATTAAGAAGACAGAGGAGTCCCGGTTACTAAATACCTTTTAAGAGACAGTTTGTTTTTCAGATTGAGGCGAACGACTTTTCTAATAATTGAAGCAATGTCTGTCGTTGATGAATTTGTATACCGCAAACACAACTATTCTCGAAATCATAATTTATTGAAAGTTAAAATAAGTTAAAGGAAAAAGTTAACACCCGAACGTTTTCGCCGGCTCTTCTCAAGGGTGGACACCGGTTAACTGACAACAATACACTAATACAATCGACACTGACACAGCGAAATGACAACAACTCAAGAGGACGGAATGACGGACAGAACTAACATAGAAATCTACCAAGGCAAAGCAAGAGAGAAAATGAATTGTTTATGTATACACAAAGCAGGTTTGTACAATTTTATCAGTAATGCCTCCAAAATGCTTAGAAGAAAGAGTCAGAATGAGCCAGTACAGAAAAATGACTTACTGGAGGAACAGACTTGTCAAAAAGGTTGCAGGACATAAAACATGCGTGGTCCGTCATTCCGTCCTTTTGAGTTATTGTCATTTCGCTGTGTCAGTGTCGATTGTATTAGTGTATTATTGTCAGTTAACCGGTGTCCACCCTTGAGAAGAGCCGGCGAAAACGTTCGGGTGTTAACTTTTTCCTTTAACTTATTTTAACTTTCAATAAATTAAGACAGTTTGTTTCACAAATTAAAGCTAGAGAACTACAGGGAATGGCGAGCGAATATACACGACTGAATTGAGTCCAACTGAATATTGAATACTTTCAAAAGTGACCTTTATTCTTCTATTAATAGCATTTCAAAGGTTATAAAAGTCAGACTTAAGATAAATTTGAAGAAGTCAATCTTTAGTTTGACCCATTACGGTGCGAAAATAGCAAAATAATTGAACTGGAATGAAGAAAACTTTTCACATTTTCTGTGACAGCATTTATATCTCGTATGTCATTTAGTTAGCGAGATACCTTTGCCCTCGCATTGGGGTTGTAGTAAATGACGAATTACTGTCGTTCATAAGACAATCGCACATGAATGTTTTCAGAAAATTTAAGGAATCACTGTTTGAATTTCCATTGAAAATCATAAGTCAGTTACTTTCCCGGTGAGCCTCTTTATGTAAACAAAAATTCCTTGCGTCACACTGTTGTGGTCCGATGAAGTGTCTTCGATATCTCTTGTTCGTCTCTCCTTCTTGTAACATAGAACCATGGATACACCTGGATTCGTGGATCTACGATTTAAATGTGTACCTGTAAGAGCAAATATTAGTGAGAACAATACAAAGTACCTCTGAATATCAGGTTGATGGATATGGCCACAGCCAATAACCGAAACGTTTCCTAAAGACATGTCAATGAAGGCTTTCATGAAGCACTTTTAATAACACAGAAATCTCTCTTGATGATAAAAAATTGCAAGAAGCTTATGTCAATAATTATGTACTATTGGTCAATAAATAGCGCTAGCAAATAAAAATAACAAAAATGCTTAACTGGCATCAATTCGAAGAGCAGTAGCCCCTTCTTATCACAAAATTAATCAACCACGGCATTTTGCGAGAAAAAGTTCTCTTCCGTAAAGATAATCTTGATACTAGATTCATTAACACGCAAAGCAAATGATTCCCCAAGTAATGTAGACCATTCTTAAAAAAAGAAGATTCAACAAACATCCTCATGCTATACTGAAAAGGCATTGGTTAGTCATTTTTCTCGTGAGTTTTAGCTGGGAAACCAAGTACAGCATAAAAGATGGCAGTAATTATTTTTTACTCACTTTATTAGTCTATTGCTGATGATTCTTGGTAGTGGATGAAATGGCAGCTATTTAGGTATTTTCCCATTCTCCATCTGAGGATGCGGTTGATTTACATAATGCAGTATTTACTTATGTTACGGACAGAAGCAATACGCATATTCTGGTGTATAACCCCTTCATTGCAGGCTTATGTCTGTTGATTTCGGAAAAATGTTTGGATGAATCCCCACTTTCATGCAACATTCGCTATTATAAGACCTCTCCAGAGGTGGGCAATCGGATAATCAAAGCTCTTATTTTTCCGAATCGCGCCCACCTCTGGACCTATATTCTGGGATTCGCTATTTTGACACTTCGTTATAATGAAACGAATCCATTCTGGTAGTTACTCTGAAATTCGATAGACCTCCACTAAGGGACTGGTTTTTAAAACACCTCATTACTATTACAATCATTCTCATGCGCGTCAATATAAGTTTGATATACCGCGGTCTATAAACCACGGCTCCGACCCAAGACCCTTCGACATATAGTCAGGCCGCCAACTCGAGACCAAGAATGAGACTTCCACTGAATGATGTGCAGCCGGTGGCTGCCACGAAGCTGCATATCTGTCGAGGTCTACCCCAGAGGTGGAACCGGTCTGGTCGGGTGCCGGTCAAGTCTCGGACCGGTCACGACCGTTTAACTTTGTTGAATATGTATCTGAAGGGGATTTTTATCTGTTTAACTTGAGCTCCTTTTACCTGTCATCACGTACTTAATGTCAGTAGGATATGTAAATCACAGATGTAGAAAAGGATAGATGTACCACTCTCCGTTTTGCGTGAAGCCTCTTTTCCTTGCTACACGCGCACGCGCATTCCCTGTATGAAGGCAAGAAACTGATATTGGTATTCACGTGTCTGTGAGAAACTAATGACACGCATATTTACTTTTAACGTCAATGTTAATTAACAGCGAGACATAAGATTAATGTTAATCAAAATTTATTTACCTCGAAAGAGAAACAGCTTCATTGCTTGCTGACGTGACAGAATGTGCCAGATATACTATTGAATAGAAATATTTGAGCATGTACTAAAAATCATAAGTTTATCTTGTTTTTTAAAAAAATTGGTAGGGACCGAGCCCATATTCAATGATAGTTGTTTTCAATAATATTCTTGTTTTATTTTAACGATGCGCATGTACATTACTTGTACGCATGTATGAGGTCCACCTGACTGTCGGGTCACAAAGATCTCGACCTGTTCCACCTCTGGTCTACTCATTACCTCTTCTTGTCAGATAAGATAAAAGAAAACACATTTGAATTCAATGGAAATCAGAATGAAGTTTTCGATAAAATGACATTTGTCTAAGTTTTCCGTGATTGAGAAGTACTGCGGTAAGTGTAGGACCGTCTCTAGGTCATACAGTTCATGTGTCTTTGTTTAAGAAGCTAAACACATTTACATTTATCAAATTGTCATTTTTTGTCGTCAAACACATCTTGATTAACTTTCGTCCGAAAGTTACTGTTTGTAAATATATTTTCGCATACATCACCGATCGGAGACATGTGCACATGCAGGATAGGAGATGACCTGAAGATATTCCATGTTAAAAGTCTAGTGACTGAGCTAGTGCCTCGCACGTAAGACTTTTTTTACGAGGCATGAATCGAAGAGGGAGCCATGAAACTTTTCTCTTATTTGTAGGGGACTAATTGAAATCTCTGATTTAGTCCCCACCACGACCGCTCTCAGCGTTTAATGAGATGCGAGTACAAATACTTCATTCTTCCAGAGTGAGGCATTAGTAATTAAAAAGACGTATTTTAGTCAGGCACATCGGCCACAGTGAAAGGCTTCTGAAAACCTTAAATAAGCATCCAGCTGGATACATTTCGATCCTGTCTGATAAGAGCAGGAACCGAATAGAATTCAGTAGACGCGCAAATTCGCAGCAGCTATGGAGCCCCGCTCCCTGCAACCACTTTGCTGTTAAGCCTCTAATATTCATTAATCAAGTGAAACAATTGGATATTTGCAAATTGATGAACCAAAAATTCGTAAGCATTAATTATTAAAATATTAAATCATTCTTTATGTAAAACCAAAATTTTACGTGTAAAATTTCAAGCCGGAGCCGTGGTATTTTCTGTCGGCTTCGGCTCTGAAGCATTGGATCTTGTCATGTTCAACTTATCAACACACAAGGGCCGACACAGGGCATTCATTTATCTAAAGAGACATTATGTGAAAACCCAGCAATCGAGATCGGTGTGTAGGTTTGCCTAAAACGCTTGTATCTTGCATTTCTCCGCTAAGCAACTTTTGGACAACTGCCCGAACTTTATTTAAGTTCCTTTTCCATATTTCCAGTTTAGTCAGTTCGAATCATCTCGATGGCGTAGTCAATGTATCTGACTACATGTCCGAGATTTTTCTTTCGAGGCTGCTTTCTTTAAAGCAGGGCCCCGCTTGAGCGAGTTTGAACGTACAGGAATTAAGGGGCCGAAACGTGAATCTTGCTCAAGTTCCTGCTGATGACCTCTATTGCTTTTGTCCTCATCAACTTTATCACAGCATATATCAATTACCTGTTTTAGTTGCACTTCATGTAACCTGTGGGAAAGCCAGATCGGTCCTTTGGAGGGATCAAATTCTTTACTTTTCATTATCTTCAGCTTCATCTTCTCACTTCGATTGAAGCATTTGCGTAACACCACACGTGGTTGATCAGTTATCCGCATTAGAAATGACAGGTCTGTTTGTAATTGTATTTGACTGATAGCAGATTGGGATTTAGATAAGTTACAAAGTTTGAAGTATATAAGCAGACACACAAGTGTCATGTCTATAATCACTCCTTTTTAGACGCTAATGTCATAAGTAAGTTGTTAGATTTATAATTTTATTTAAAACGCAGTAATAAGTTATATTTTTTTTCTTTCAGTTTTTAGTTAGGCCTATAGTATTATTATTTTTCTTTATGATCTACCGGAGGTTAGCCTCAACCAATTTAAGGATCGAAGCTCTAAACTCTTCAATTGATTCCTGGAAACGACATCAATCAGAAAATTTCCAGTTTTTGTTATAGGTCCATGTTTTGACCCAGCATCTATTTATTTGTATGCGTTGGACATTTAGTTGAACACCTATATCTACAGTGATGATCAAAAAAAGTGGACCACCTAAAATTTGTCTCATTTAATGAAATTTTGTGAAATGCAGATACAAATTTGGCAGATAAATGAAAGCAAAGGTTGAAACAAAATTTTCTTTGTTGTTCAGTGACTCTGTAGAGGGCGCATGATACGTTTGCTGGTGGTCACCAATATTCTGTAACCTGGCAAGAAAGTTCAATCACCGGTCGAATCCGGGAAGGCATGCTTTTCATCAGGCGGTTGAATACTTCTTGGTCTAAACTCTCCCACTTTTGCCTTAGCAAAGCTTCAAGTCGAGAAAGACCATCCTCAGGAAGATTTTATCGCCTCACACCTCGCTTCAGTAGACTACAGATATTTTCAGTTGTAGACCGGGAGACCAGGGGTCCAGTCTAGTTGAAAGGGGTACCAATTTTCATTCATACAGTAATGTTCAACATACTTCCCCACTCTAGGAAGCGGACGTCTGCCGGGTCGGCGTTGGTGGGTGTAATCACGGAGGCAGAAAAAGGACCGCAAAAAACACGCTAGATCAGATGAGGGGGTTACAGATTGAAATCAAAGCCAAATTGTTCCTTAGGATCCCAGGAATAAATTTCAGATGATATCAGATGCATTTCAGAGACGTTGAATGGATTTCATAATGTATAAATGATATTTCATACACCGGATATGAAATTCAGAATATGTATTATTCATTTCAGATTTGCAATATGTCAGTCAGGAGGTATTACTTACTGTTTAGAAGAAGGATGTGTCTTTCCTAATACATAATTTACATTTCAGTTTAATAAAATATATTTCATAATGTTTATTTATTATTTTTTTATTAAACTTAACATTTTATTTCATAGGAAGCAGCAAAATGTGTTTTATAATGTGAAGAATGATTTCAAAAAAAGGTCGAAACGTATTTCAGAAATAGCACATTGATTTCAAGAAACTGTTAAATGATTTTCATTAACCAGATTTCCATTTTTTTTAACTAATTTCAGATCATCACATAAATGAAATGCGTTTCCGTAAAATGCTATTAACTTATTGAAAACACATCAATTTCGCAATTGGAAGATCAAAAATCGAGTTCTATTGCTAATGCATTGCAGAAGTGAATCTTCAAGATAGCTGCTGCATTTGTCGACCATCCATGCTGAGAAAGTCAGTAGTTAGGTGCCTTCCTTGCCGAATTGCAGTACACAAGTTTTTGCAAATGATGATCCTTCTTGTCCGCTTTGCCGAGAGACTGTCGCCGAAACGGTTGGAAAGGAAGGTACATGTATATACATGTAATAAAAACACGGACTATGGTTACTTTTCTGTGACTTATCGTCGAAGCTGCCGATAAGGGAGAGGGCTGGAGAGTATTTTTAATAATAACAGCAATAAGAAACGGTTTTATTTTCTAGAAAGCCCCAATGCTGGAAATCGTGGGGCACAATTCACATTTAAAAATCAATAGTCAGACCACGTGACAAAGAAAATTACATAAAGCAGGTGATGAGAAGTAGATCAAAGTAAGTTATCATTTCAAACTAAATCCACTATTTGAAGGACGCGACATGCAAATAATAAAAGAGTTTCGACATAGCTGAGTTCGACATGTTGGCATCTGGAACTTTTGTGTATAAGCAAGTCTAGGGAGAGAAAGGTGGTGCAGAGGATGTTGTGAGTCTTGTACAAGTTTGCTAAACAACTTGAAGCTTATCAAGGTACGTATGTAAGATGAAGGTGAAGGTAAAAAAAATTGCATTTCAGTTAGGCGTGAAATTCAAAACAGCCTACACGTTGGTCCGATCTCGTGAGCCGACCGGAAGGTAGAACGCAAAGGCGGATGCCAGTGTTGAACGTCGTTTCTTTAAAAAGCAGTTCCGCTACAGTTACTCCGCTCCTTATGACAAGTAGTTCCGTTATCCGTTGCTCTTTTGCACTAAAAAAGTAACGGAAGTTACTCGGTCTGCTACTCTGTTACATTTCCTTATCATTGGTAGTATATGATACTCGTATATCGATAATATAATATAATCGGAAATAGAATGCTTTTCAGAGCCGAAAACAAAGATTTAGTTACATTTTGCTGATTTTAGCGCAAGATGGTGTAGAGTAATGTAAGCGATGAACATGTAGAAAAAAGAAATGTTTTAAATGACAGTCGTAATCAATAAAAAAGAAAATAATTGCAAATTAGTCGATCTTATTGTCAAATTTAAAAAAACTAGGGAGACAATACGAGTCACATGGACTGTAAATGTAATCCGTTAATCACATCCCAAATATTTTTACATGGTAATCACTCTGCATGGTTAATTTGCATATGTTTGTTTCTACGCATGAACAAGAGACGCTGCACACTTTCATCAGAGACACACGCTCTCATTGCGGAAAAAACATCTCTTCCTGACCTCTCTCTCCATTGACGCTGTTGGGACTTACAACGGACCAATATCATAGCCGACCTGGCCTCAGACCGCAGAGTTTGGGCTGCCCTGGTCCGAGACTCGGCCATCATCGGAGCCGCCTAAGCCAGTAATGGCGACAGGCGATACAGGTGCAAGGCGACTTCAACCAACACCATTGGTAATGTGCTGCAAGGTAGACTTTGCACTGTCAAAGCAGTACATCAGCAGCCAGTGACAATGAACAGTGCTCAAAACAAGGATTTGAGGAGAACATACGTCCGAAGTCTCAATGACTATATCCGCGAAGGACGACAAGTGGTGTGGGTGGACGAGACGAACTTCAACCACTTCATCAGAAGAAAGACTGGTTGGTCTAGAGCGGGTCAGCAAGCAGTAGTCACGCTTCCTGCCAGTCGTAGGCTAAATATTGGAGGCATTTCCTCAAATGGTGTCGTGAAGATAAATAACAGACGAGGATCATTCAGATGGAAGAATCTGGACGAGTGGGTTCAACGTCTATTGGAGCAGTGGAGAGACTGCTAAAACTATCTGTTTTATAAAGGAAACCGACAAAAGCGTCCAAATAATTAACTCTATTTTAAATAAAAACGACACCAAATTACAGCTCGCTTACGATAAAGTCCGTACGTGTTTAGCATCCAACGTGCTGAAACTGTTGCATTGGTGAGACACGGAGGCACCTAATCGCGAAAGTGAATGAGTATCTGAAAGGAAAGTCAGTCCCAACCGAAGTGAGCTGTCATCCCACACGAAGCAAGCCAAGAGGACTTCATAGCTTTGTTTAGAAGTGTGCACACCTGCATTGCAGAGACACCATACACTAAGTCAAGTCCTAATGTGCTAATAAATGAGAACTCTTCATCTGTGGCTCTCCAAATGTTCTAATTTTAGCATCTTTTAGTGAATTGCATTCACCATGATTTGTCCATGTATAAAAACTGTTGTCTCAGCTACTGTATTGTCCTGAAGATAGGCTTAAAAAATGTTAAAGTAATCCAATAATTCGTGAAATAAATCTTGAAATGGTGTAGATGCAGCATTTTGAGATGCTTGTTTCAATTTTGTCATCAGCCGCCAAATTTTGAGAAATTTATTTTTGTTATCCACTCATTTTAAGCACTTTTTGAGAGTCTTCACGATTTTGTTGAGATTAACCGATACATGTAGTTGTGGTAGATAATCTGGAGTTTTTTTGATAAAGTTAACCGTTTATGATTGGTTACGTACTGATTGCAATTTTTACATTCAGTCATATATGGAAAGATCTTTGGAGCTTCCTAATTTTGAGAAGTCAACAGATATATCTGAACAAGACATATTCCTGTTTTGATGTCAAAGTAACGGCTGACATGTAGGCCTATGTTGACTTATCTGTCTTAGAATTGAAAGATGCGGTAGAAGTGTTAATCTGACCCCAGTGGAATTGGCACTGGAGTTGACCCACCACTGGAATTGAGACATGCAATCATATGCGATCTGGCACTGGTTTCAACTTGTACCCCTCTCATCTGATCTAGCCTAGCTGAAAGCTTGTACATTTGGTGGTGGACTTTGGGGTGTCTGTCAGAGTTCCCCCACCACTAAAAATGTCTGTCATCACTGATCTCGGATTCCAGGGATCATAAGGAGCAATTTGGCATTGGTTTCAACCTGTACCTCTCTCCATTGATCTGGCGGGGTTTTAGGGGCCCTTTTGTAGTGTCTGTCTGAAAGTGTCGGTTTCTTTTTTTCACAATCAAAGTCAAATGATCAGGAATTGCATCACCTGACGTCATCCAAACTCTCAAACGGCCATCACGACCTCTGAGACAGACAGAAGCTTCGTCACTCCAAACAATTCGATTCCATTGAGAATGCCAGCGGCAATGTTGCATCGCCCACTTCAACCTCAAGGTCTTGTGGTTGGCGGTCAATTCGATCACGAATGGTCACTTTCGGCTTTTGACGCGAAGTCTTAACAGGCGACGTCTCACTGTTACTGTATGACAGAAACCGGCGGCTGTCGAAGTGAACTCCTCAGCTCGGCTGAAGACAGGAAAATATCGTTTCTTATCAAGCAAATAATCATCCGATCTGTTCGAGACTTTGACTTTCTTTTCCGACGGGATCCAACTTTTCTGTATAGGGAGAGAAATTAGTTTTCCACCTGTTGACGGTTGTCTTTGGGACGCCTACTTTTCGGCTGACTCCGTTCGGTCTGTCCTGTCAAAGGAGCAGAAACTCTTCAAAATCACTTTCTCATGCTTCGAATCAGTCATCATGATATAAGATGAATTCAAAACCGCATGGAAATGTTGTCTACAACTTATCTGGGTCAACACTTTGATCTGGCTATGCAGACGTCTAGACACCACACACAGATATCGAAAGCCTGAAAATGACCTGCGCCAGAAGATGTAAACAACTTCAACAAACAACAGAAGCAGGAAATTTATGCAAAGAATTTAAGACATCATAACTTCCCTAAAAGTACACCGATTTCCACTAGCAATACATCAAAGAATGCTCAGAGAAAGCCTTTTCACCTTGCGTCTGATTCATTGGCATGCTCACATGTTTCCACATTGCAAATCCGAGATTTCTAGAAGTGGTGATTTTCATATTGTGACCTCTGTCCATCTTAAGCGATGACGACTACCAATATATAACAGCTCATTGAAAACCTGAGAACATAAGCTGTTGAATTGTGTATGACCTCAATGTAAAGGGAGCTCGAATAGCAGGAGAATCGATTGAAGTTTGACACGATTTAGGTGGTCCATTTTTGATGATCAACTCAGCAGGTGTGAGTTAGCAGTGCTAGAGCATACATGTACAGGGTGTCTCAATAGTTCCTCACCATAGGAATAATATGGCAATACATTTTATTGTGTTGACACTAAAACATTGAATGTTGCAGATATTCTCAGCAAAATACAAAATATTTTACGGAAATTACAGCATTACGTAAAGAATTAGCTTCTGAAAAGTCACAAAAGATGTTCAAACTGACTACCGTTTTGTTCAATACATTTTCTGCATCGATGCAGAACTGATTCTTGAGCTGATTCATTTTGCAAATTGAGCCAGGAATGTGGTGTCAGTTGTGCATTAGTTCATCGGAACTCGCAAAGGCGTAAATTTCATCTATACAAAGTGCACCTGGTGCAACGGCTGCATGGAAGTTTGTGAATGGCTGCTGCAACAGCCGACTTCCTTTACCTAGTCCGTTGTGTTCAGCTACGTTTTATCTATCTTCACATTTGAGCAGCTACAACTCTCGTTACTGCTGCGATGCTAATCCTCACTGGATGGAAGATTCCTACATGCAAAAACTCCAAGGATAATGGGACGCGATTTTCGGAGATCGAGTTGTCAGCCCTTTGAAATTTCAGTTTTCTAAAAGTGGCGATTCTCACATCTGATGATCATGTTACAAAAGATTCGTATCTATCTCTGCTTCAAACTTTTCTTGAGCCGATTACAAGAACGACAACAACTAAGGCACTATCAGGATGGAGCACCACCGCACTTTGGTCTGAATGTGCGCAATTTTCTCGAGAAGACATTCCCACGACAATGGATTGGAAGGCGAGGTGCAGTAGAGTGGCCACCAAGATCTCCAAATCTAAGCCCACTCGATTTCTTCCTTTGGGGACATTTGAAGAGATAAGAGATCATATTTTATTGATGGCTCACAATGTGCGGTGAATGCATTACAGAGGTAAGTTTAAAACATAGGCAAATAATAAAAATACGAGGTACAAGTGCATCATAAAGAGGTCGGTCGTATTCAACACCAGACCTAGAACGCTTGGTGATCTAAAGAAGAGGATATCAAATTAAATGGCCAAAATTGATGCTAGTGTTATTCTACGAACTCAAGAATCAGTTCTGCATCGATCATGGTGCGCACGAAACAACGTTTTGGAATTGAAAAATGTCAATGAAAACGGTTAGCATATTCTGATCTAGCTTTGAATGCTGACTCCTTGCTCACCTTGCTCACCTTGTCGACCCTTGTCCCGCGTATCCCAGGGTAGGTCCAGTCCTCTTTTTCCATTCCTTCCGGTTGTGGACCAGGGAGGCATCCACTCCTTTTGCCTTCATGTCGGCGGTTATTGTCGCTGTCCAGGTCTTCTCGGCGCGGCCCTCTACTTTCCTCCTTCCACTTGCAGACGTGATGCTTTCTCTTAAGGATGGCTCTCTCACGCTCGCTGCACATGAACCAACCCAACCATGACAGCTGCTTTGCTCTTGCACTTTTTGAGAATAGGGCTCCACACATTAGATCTTATTTCTTCATTGGTCTTCCGGTCCAAGCGTGTGTAGCCCTGCATCCACCTTAGCATCCGCATCTCCGCCACGTGCAGCTTCTGCTCATCTGTCTTGAGAGGAGCTGACTCCAATTATGATATTTATAAAGTCATTCATCGAGTTGTTCTTGAATAAATCAATATTTATGGATTTCAGAGATTTCCATATATGGCAACCTGATCAATATTTATTGAAATTGTTCGTGTTCTATATCTGCATTTTCTATTATGACAAGTCTCTGTAATTAAAAATATGCAGAGTTGCAACCGCGCAACCGCAGCTCCGCACCGAGTCACAACGCAGCCCCCGCATGCGGTCTGGTGTGGGATTTCGGAAAAACTGGAATTCTGCAGGCTTTACGCCTCTGCGGGTATCTGCGGCTTTGGCGGCCGCTGTAATATTCTAAAAGGTATTCTTTATTCAAATTGGTAAGCATTTCTTACTTATATGGAATTCCATTGCATATTAAATTTTATTTTACCTCTTTTCATAAGTTTTGAGTTTTAAATGAGATAAATTTGAGATAAAAATGAATAACCACCTAACTCACTAGTTTACTTGATGATGGGATGTTGAAATTTTACTATGCTTGACTGCGTCGTACACGAGGAAACAACCGTCGACGTTTTGATCATTATTATGTATCTAGCGATTTACCTTTTCTGCAAAGTAATAGTGAGTACGTGTGCAACTTCGTTATCCAATTTTGTTGTGAATTAACTGATCTAAAAGCCTGCTTAAACAGCAAAATAAATCTATATCAGAATACAGGCCTACTAAGATATAATCCTATATAGAGGGCTATCTTCCGCTAAAGTTTAAGTAGGCCTATATATTCAGACCTATTATATTTGAAATATTCATGAATATGATGAATTCATGAATCCTAACTACTAAAATAAATATGCCTACAGAACTAAATGCGATAGTTCTAGCTATGCGATGTACAAAATTGCTACCTAACGTTTCATTGACTGAACAACCAAAAATTATTTATTTTGATCAAATTAGTATATTTCAACAGTATTGATTCCTGCGGGGGCTGCGGCGTGGGTCAGCGATTTTGCTGCGGAGAATTTCAGGACTACGGGGCCAAGATTTAGGAGTTCTTGCAACCCTGAAAATGTGCAATTTATAGAAGAAACCACTGTTTTTGAATAAATCGATATTTATTGATTTCAAAGATTGCCATACATGGCAACCTGATCAATGTTTATTGAAATACGAAGCAGATATGTTAGCTGCATTATCTATGAAAGGAGACCTAGTAGCTCAAAATGTGCATTTTACAGTCCAGATGATCATACTGTCTGAACTGCGTTGAATTGTGAATATTTTAACTCATTATTTTCTTTTTAAGCAAGTCACTGTTGTAGATTTTGTAGAATCGGAAATAAGTCATTTAATGACCTTATGCATGACATGAACATGAAGAACATGACATCTGTGTTTTCATTTAAAGTTCGATTGTTGTTCATGATGACCTTTTAACAACAATGAGCCGATTGCTTTGTCAACAATACATGAAATCTCCGTACATTCCTCTATTTGCCTTGTTTTAACAAGTATCTGATACATAATTACATAATTATAGCTTCATTCGCTCACTCTCAAGCAATTGGTCTGCTGTTCTGTTTTCATAATTTAATTCCTGTGCTGCCTTTTCACACTCACATGCAAACCACTGCTTACCCAAAGCACCATTTGATACATGCTGAGTGTCTGGAGAGTTTGTTTCGTTTGCCTCAAAAAAATACTATCGAAATTCCATGAGACTGATGGCTGATGTTCATCACGAAATGATCAATGACCATCTTTTTGAAGCATAGGCGTACGGGCTGTGGGGCTGCAGCCCCCCACAAGGACTCGGGCAAAAACATTCGGGCAATTGCCAAATTTTTGGCAGCGGCGAATAAACTTAAAAAATCGCGTTTTATGGTCAAAGCAAACAAAAACACGATTTTATTCCGATTAGGCGAGACGATGTGCCCGAAATCCGGGAATTTACATGATCACCACTTAATTGACTTTGTACCGGAATTCGCACCGGTGGTGAAAATACTAAGTGCTATTCCAGCAACTTGTTCCGCTGAGCGGTCGTTTAGTGCCCTCAGAAGAATAAAGACTTATCTTCGAAGCACGATGGGACAAGATCGGCTCAGTCACCTGGTACTCACAAATATTGATCGATCGTATGCAAACGCAGTGATTGAAACCGACATTTCCAGAATCATTGATAAATTTGCCAGTCGCAAAAATCGGAGATGTCAGTTCTTTTGATAATATCGCCCGATATTTCTGTTGTATTAGAGAACAATTAAAACTTACCTAGTTACATTAGAAATTCTGAAATTTTCCAATTCGTCTACGGATAAGTAGACAGCGTTGTGCTATTTTTGATAAAAACATTTGCAAAATTTTATTACATTGATAGTATAAATTGTCGCGTTTTTACATTCGCGGAGTTCTGGGGTAAGTGTAGAAACTAGATCTTCGTGATTATGCCAATTTTTCGGGCGTCAACCTATGTAATTTTCGGGCACAAGGACTCAGCCCCCCCCCTAGAAAATTTTGCCCGTACGCTTATGTTTTGAAGGTCATGATCGTCAGGAAAGTAGGTTGTCTAAGGCTGTATTCAATGCATTCACCCGACTTTTGGAGTATTCAAATGGCAATTTCGGAGTATTCACAGCGCAAAATTGAAGTTTTTGACCACAGCGCATCTGTTTTTTCATTGCTGCAATAATAATTTGCAATAAACTGCAAATTCACCCCAGAAACGTGTTTTCAATTTGAGAATAAACGTTCTGATATTCTGAAAAATAATCTTAATCTACAAAAAAGAAGAAAGGACGTCCAAGGCCATCTTCATCAGAAAATGATGGAACCCATTTTCAGCGTATACTTTTATCCGTAAAATGTTTGTTAACTGGTGGGAAAGGTAGGCCGCACCAGTGTGCTAAAATCATTTTGCTAAAAAATGTGAAAGATCTTGTTGCCCTTCGTGGAGATAGAATGGATGAGCAATTGATAATATGGTCGTTAAAAGACTTATCCCCGATTCTACAAAATCTACAACAGTGACTTGCTTAAAAAGAAAATAATGAGTTATCAAAACAACACTGG
Source organism: Prostheceraeus crozeri (assembly GCA_907163375.1). Taxonomy (NCBI): domain Eukaryota; kingdom Metazoa; phylum Platyhelminthes; order Polycladida; family Euryleptidae; genus Prostheceraeus; species Prostheceraeus crozeri. The sequence continues at coordinate 139,771 of CAJQUW010008172.1, forward strand.
TAGCATGTTATTATTCACTCGCTAAAATATTCACAATTCAACGCAGTTCAGACAGTGCGATCATCTAGACTGTAAAATGCACATTTTGAGCTACTAGGTCTCCTTTTATTGATAATGCAGCTAACGTATCTGCTTCGCATTGCAATAAACATTGATCAGGTTGCCATGTATGGCAATCTTTGAAATCAATAAATATCGATTTATTCAAAAACAGTTCGATGAATGATTTTATAAATATCATATTCGAAGTCAGCATGCAAAACTAGATCTGAATATGCGAACCGTTTTCATGGACATTTTTCAATCTCAAAAAGTTATTTCGTGTTATGTAGAAGACGTATTGAACAAAACGGTGGTCAGTTTGAACATGTTTTCTGACTTTTCAGAAGCTATTTCTTTACATAATTCTGTAATTTCCATTACATATTTTGCATTTTGCATAAAATATCTGTAACTTATTCAATTCTTCAGTGTCAACACAATAGAATGTATTACTTTGAAGATTACCATATTTTTCCTATGGTGCGGAACTATTGAGACACCCTGTAGATTGCTGAACGAATGGTTGATTGCTGTACCACGGATATCCATGCATGTACATTGTACATAACAATCTATGTTGTTGTAGTAATGGATATCTTGTATGACTGCATTAGTGTGATGATGTCCGTGATGTAATTTATGTAATGGATAAAGGATGACTATGCGATTCTCTGGTATATAGTATGGATATAGAGAGGGAAATTGATTGTTTGATGAATCCCGAGGACTTTTGCCCGAGGGATATATTCACAAGCTATGTCAGATATTCGTATAGCTATCCTCTATCCGTTATAAAGTATGCCAGATTATTAGGACCATAGATATCCGCGATAGAATCCCTCTCTACCAAGATTTTCCGTAGGAGCAAATTTTATCAGATGTAGAAGGGATCTTGAAATACGATTCTACAACTATGTAATAATCTGGTTTAATTTATATGAATGCTAAATGTTGATACTTGTTAGTTTGAATTTGCTGCTATTGGATGCTAGTGATGTTCATCCAATTTTGTAGGTCTGCCTGAAGAAGTGCATTCGTATTACAAGCTTCGCATCGTACATTTCGGGACGCATGATAGCTACCGCTTTACAACAAATTGAATTTTTTCGATTCCATAAATATGTTTTATTTGGTATCTTTCCCGAATTATCGTGCTTACTTAATATACTGTATTTTACGTCATTGCGATAGTTCGTCTCTGCGATCTCGTCAACCAGTGAAATCATTTTAGAATTCATCCGAATCCTCAGAAGATCCTATTTCACGGTGAACTTCAGCTTATGAGCAAAATAAATGCGAAATGGCGTATTCTTGAGGCAAATTCGGGGCCAGTTCCGCATAACCTGTACTGATGACAGTTTTCTTTCTTAATCTGACGTCTAAATTAAAAGTATTCATCACCCAAGTGAGACAGCCAAATAACATCGATCTGGGGAAAATGACTCATCCACGTGTCGGTTATGAAACAGCTTCGTTATTCGTGAAAATTAACAAAGCAAAATAATTCCGGTTCATTTCAGAGAGATGATGAACTGAGAAGAGATTTTCTTGTGAAGGACAACGAGTTTAACCTCCAACAGCTTCCAGAATCAAATATAGAATCCTGACATGAGTGATGTTCAGATTTCCCCTATCTGAGCACGGATTATCGAAAATTGATTGCAATTTAATTGTTCCAATCAATTAATTGAAATTCTGTGCAATCAATCTATAGGTTTAAGAATCCTATCAGCCGAGATTGGACGCAGATGGACTTGACATGTTGTAATAGTTGTTGAATAATTAATGAACTCCTAGATATTAGAATCGTGTCGCGCCTGCTGTTAAAGACATGCCTCCGTGAAAGTAGTAGGCTATTGAGAAGGAAAAGGATGTCCAGATAGTGTGCGAACTTTTTCATGATGAAGTGCTGCGTGTCGGATAGGTCCTTCAGCCGATAGTAAAGAGGCTTAAATACATAAAACAGAAATTTCTTTGAGCACAACTTCGTTGTAGCAGGAAATTGAGTCACGCAGTTAACTGACATGGGAAATTGATACAATTAATTAGTTGATAATCGAAATATCATGGCATCAATGAATTGAAATTGGAATTTACTGAGCTATCAATTAATTAACATAAGAATTACTGAGCTATCAATTAATTTACATAAGAATTACTGAGTTATCAATTAATTAACACAGGAATTACTGAGCTATCAATCAATTAGCATTGGAATAACCCAGCTATCAAGTAATTAACATTGGAATTGATGAGCGATCAATTGATTAACACAAGAACTACTGAACTATCAATCAATTAGCATTGGAATAACCCAGCTATCAAGTAATTAACATTGGAATTGATGAGCGATCAATTGATTAACGCAAGAACTACTGAGCTGTCAATTAATTAACATTGCAAATTGATGAGCCATCAATTAATTAACATAAAAATTACTCAGCCATCAATGAATTCAAATTGGAATTACTGAGCAATCAATTAATTAACATAAGAATTACTGAGCTATCAATTAATTCGGCTGTCTGAATTCATGTAGCATTCAAGCGACACACAGTCAGAGAATATCATCAGTTACTTGTAGTTTCCTATTCATCATTCAAAGTTAGCATCGCAATTTTGTTTGTTTCAATAATTTTCGTTTTGTTCACCTCTGGAGAAGTGATTGCTTTCATTTTTCGAAAATTAAGAAGTTGTAAATCATGCTTGTTTGGCTATTAATTTAGTCAAGGATTGCAGTGAAATCCCATCGGTGACATAAGTCTTGATGAAAGACTGAACCATGGAAATATCCAAATATTAATTTATGACATTGATGAAAGAGATCAAAATTCAGACAAATTTGAGCATGGAATTGGATATCTCTTTTCGACTCATTGATTATTCCACTAAATTCGATTTTGTGCAGTTAACTGATCATTTCTCAATAAATATCCAGTCAGGTTTGATGTATCGGAATGGAAGTGAATGCGCATTCGATTCAGAATATGCACTTCTCCTTGTAGTCTTCTCCTCTGCAGTTTCTTCCATCAGAAGAAATCTGAGATTTACAATTATCAAGCTAGTGAAATCACGACGGTTTTTCGTTCAATATCGCTTTAAACACACCACTGACATCGTCCAAGATATTCTATACAGAAAAGAATGTGTAGAACGGGGCCTTGTGTCAGTGATGGATTCGGGGAGGCCAAGATATCAGTACAGCCGATAAGAACATTTATGTACGGTTTAGTGCGATGGGTATTGCACTTATTGTCATAACCTTGAATATGAAAGATTGATGTTTCCAATCTGAGACTTCCATGTTCTTTTCATGACCTTAATATGGCAAATATCGCCCATATCTGACTCATTTTTATCGTCAGAGGTGTGTAGTCAGACCCCTATGAGTCAGCTACAACAACAGAAACACCTACAATTATACTCTTTGGGCTGTCTTTTTCTTTGATTTTCATGAATTTCTCACATAACACATATTATCTCACTGACATAAATAATGAAACCAACTATCATTGACTTGAATGGAAGTTTGTTTCATTTTTTTCTATGGTTTGAGATGATATCTCGCTTTCTCTGTATCACCATTGAACTCCATATGATAAGGGAAATGATATAGGACCATCAAATTTCAAAATTTGATATTGATCACAGTAACAGCTAGAAGTTGAACAGAATCACCACCTACTGCTGACCAGATCTGACTTATGAAATGGCGCACGATAACTTTACCAGAGGAATGGCAATTGGAATTATGCGTTGTGGGCAAAGTTCTACAACTGTTGCGAAAGAATTGAAAATTTCAAGGGTCGTTGTATGGAGGTGGTGGTGTCGTTGGAAAGCAGAAGGAAATGTGGAAAAGAAGAACGGATCAGGAAGACCAAGGGTATCATCCAAGCGGACAGATGCACGCTTAGTTTTAGCTGCTAAAAGAAACAGATTTGTGTCCGTCCCGAAGCTAATTGTGTACTGGAAGGTTGCTGGGAACGTTGCCTGTAGCGTTCGAACTGCATATCGAAGATTGCGAGAAGCTGGTATGCAGTCTCGACGACCCGCTGTGAGAATTCCGCTGAGCCTGGAACATCGAAGGAGACGAGTGACGTGGTGTCAAGGTCATCAGTCGTGGAGTGACAGTCAGTGGGAACGTGTGCTCTGGACTGATAAATCGAGGTTTACTCTCGATTTCAACGATGGTCGGATCCGTGTTCATCGCTTGCCAAGTGAACGATTTGGTCCATGTTGCGTCAAAGAACACGACCGGTACGGCGGCGGTAGTGTCATGGTTTGGGCCGGTATCTGGCACAATGGAAAAACACCAGCAATCGTAGTGAAAGGGACATTGACAGGACAGCGATATGCCGACGAGATCGTGACACCGGTCGTGGTTCCAGTAGTGACATCGAATCAGTTGATTTTTCAGGATGACAACGCAAGGCCCCATCGCGCATCAGTGGTCTCTAACAGGATAGCAAGCAGTGGAATCCCAACCTTGGAATGGCCCTCACGTTCTCCCGACCTCTCCCCCATCGAGCACTGCTGGGATGAACTTGGTCGCAGAGTGAGGGAGAGGTACAGCCACCCACCAGTGTCTTTGAAGATGTTGGCCGACAGACTGATCGAGCAGTGGAACCTCTTAGACCTGGCATTCATCCAGCGACTGTGTTCATCCATGCCCTCACGCATCGATGCCTGTTTGTATGCTCGCTGTCGTCACACCCGTTTTTTGATCAAAATTTGAAATTGATTTTCTGTATAATGTGCATAATATGATTCAGAACCTGATGATGGCCTTGGAATTAAGGTCGTAATATATTTTGAATAGAGGTCTATATTTATACTTACGATCACCGTACTTGGCTTTTAAAAAAAAATTTAAATTTAAAATATTTTCAAATTATCGCTCTTGCGATAATTGATTGCCGAAATGTTTTAGTGATCATTAATAACGGAATTTCAACAAAATAACTACATTATGCTTTCTGATGAAATTCGAATAGCCTGAATTCGAATCTAAATGCAGTTTTTTGCAGAATGTTTTCTTGCTTTCTTATCTTCATAGGCAAGAAGCGAACGCACCGACCTGCTGTGAAACGTAAAGCTTGGAGACAGATTTGTGAAAGTTTTCATCTGATGGCTGGAAGGTATGGTGGTCGGACGGGGTATGGAGGTATGGTGGTCAGGCGAACCGTGGCTGGGATGTATAGTGGTCACACAGGGCTGGGATTATGTTGGTCGGACGGGATGGGAGTGAAGGTGGTCAGGCGGACCGTGGCTGGAAGATGTGGTGTTTACACAGGGCTCGGAGGTATTGTGGTCATGTGGGCCGTGGCTGGGAGGTATAATGGTCAGGTGGGCCTTGGCTGGGAGGTATGGTGGTCAGGTGGACCGTGGCTGTGAGGTATGGTGGTCAGGTGGACCGTGGCTGTGAGGTATGGTGGTCAGGTGGACCCGTGGCTGGGAGGTATGGTGGTCAGGTGGACCGTGGCTGGGAGGTATGGTGGTCAGGTGGGCCGTGGCTGGAAGATGTGGTGTTTACACAGGGCTCGGAGGTATTGTGGTCATGTGGGCCGTGGCTGGGAGGTATAATGGTCAGGTGGGCCTTGGCTGGGAGGTATGGTGGTCAGGTGGCCGTGGCTGTAAGATGTGGTGGTCGAACGGGGCTGGGAGGTATGGTGGTTAGGCGGACCGTGGCTGGGAGGTATTGTGGTCAGATGGACCGTGGCTGTGAGGTATGGCGGTCAGGCGGACCGTGGCTGGGAGGTATGGTGGTCAGGTGGACCGTGGCTGGGAGGTATGGTGGTCATGTGGGTCCTGGCTGGGAGGTATGGTGGTCTTGTGGACCGTGGCTGGGAGGTATGGTGGTCAGGTGGGCCGTGGCCGGGAGGTATGGTGGTCAGGTGGACCGTGGCTGGGAGGTATGGTGGTGGTCGAACGGGGCTGGGAGGTATGGTGGTTAGGCGGACCGTGGCTGGGAGGTATTGTGGTCAGGTGGACCGTGTCTGTGAGGTATGGCGGTCAGGCGGACCGTGGCTGGGAGGTATGGTGGTCAGGTCGACCGTGGCTGGGAGGTATGGTGTTCATGTGGGTCGTGGCTGGAAGGTATGGTGGTCAGGTGGGCCGTGGCTGGAAGATGTGGTGGTCGAACGGGGCTGGGAGGTATGGTGGTCATGTGGACCGTGGCTGTGAGGTATGGTGGTCAGGCGGACCGTGGATGGGAGGTATGGTGGTCAGGTGGGCCGTGGCTGGCAGGTATGGTGGTCGAACGGGCTGTTGTTCCATGGTGGTGAGGTGCTCCGTGGCTGGGCGGTATGGTGGTCAGGTGGGCCGTGTCTCGGAGGTATTGTGGTCAGGTGGACCGTGCCTGGGAGGTATGGTGGTCATGTGGGCCGTGGCTGGGAGCTATTGTGGTCAGGTGGGCCGTGGCTGCGAGGTATGGTGGTCAGGTGGGCCGTGGCTGGAAGATGTGGTGTTTACACAGGGCTCGGAGGTATTGTGGTCATGTGGGCCGTGGCTGGGAGGTATAATGGTCAGGTGGGCCGTGGCTGGGAGGTATTGTGGTCAGGTGGGCCGTGGCTGTAAGATGTGGTGGTCGAACGGGCCTGGGAGGTATGGTGGTTAGGCGGACCGTGGGTGGGAGGTATTGTGGTCAGGTGGACCGTGGCTGGGAGGTATGGTGGTCAGGTGGGCCGTGGCTGCAAGATGTGGTGGTCGAACGGTGCTGGGAGGTATAGTGGTCATGTGGTCCGTGGCTGGGAGGTATGGTGGTCAGGTGGGCCCTGGCTGGGAGGTATGGTGGTCAGGTGGGCCGTGGCTGGGAGGTATGGTGGTCATGGGGACCGTGGCTGGTAGGTATTGTGGTCAGGTGGTCCGTGGCTGGGAGGTATGGTGGTCATGTGGACCGTGGCTGGTAGGTATTGTGGTCAGGTGGACCGTGGCTGGGAGGTATTGTGGTCACAGGGCTGTGAGGTATTGTGGTCAGGTGGACCGTGACTGTGAGGTATGGTGGTCAGGCGGACCGTGGCTGGGAGGTATGGTGGTCAGGCCGACCGTGGCTGGGAGGTATGGTGGTCATGTGGGTCGTGGCTGGGAGGTATGGTGGTCAGGTGGGCCGTGGCTGGAAGATGTGGTGGTCGAACGGGGCTGGTTGGTATAGTGGTCATGTGGACCGTGGCTGGGAGGTATGGTGGTCAGGTGGACCGTGGCTGGCAGGTATGGTGGTCGAACGGGCTGTGGTCCATGGTGGTGAGGTGCTCCGTGGCTGGGAGGTATGGTGGTCAGGTGGGCCGTGGCTGCGAGATATCGTGGTGAGGTGGACCGTGGCTGGGAGGTATGGTGGTCATGTGGGCCGTGGCTGGGAGCTATTATGGTCAGGTGGACCGTGGCTGAGAGGTATGGTGGTCAGGCGGACCGTGGCTGTGAGGTATGCTGGTCACGTGGACCGTGGCAGGGAGGTATGTTGGTCAGGTGGACCGTGGCTGGGATGTATGGTGGTCAGGTGACCGTGGCTGAGAGGTATGGTGGTCAGGTGGACCGTGGCTGTGAGGTATGGTGGTCAGGGGACCGTGGCTGGGAGGTATGGTAGTCAGGTGGACCGTGGTTGTGAGGTATGGTGGTCAAGTGGACCGTGACTGTAAGGTATGGTGGTCAGGTGGGCCGTGGCTGTGAGGTATGGTGGTCAGGTGGCCGTGGCTCTAAGGTATGGTGGTCAGGCGGACCGTGGCTGGGAGGTATTGTGGTCAGGTGGACCGTGGCTGCGAGGTATAGTGGTCATGTGGGCCGTGGCTGGGAGCTATTATGGTCAGGTGGACCGTGGCTGGAAGGTATGGTGGTCAGGCGGACCGTGGCTGGGAGGTATTGTGGTCAGGTGGACCGTGGCTGGGAGGTATGGTGGTCAGGTGGACCGTGGCTGGGAGGTATGGTGGTCAGGTGGACCGTGGCTGGGAGGTGTTGTTGTCAGGTGGACCGTGGCTGGGAGGTATGGTTGTCAGGTGGACCGTGGCTGTGAGGTATGGTGGTCAGCCGGACCGTGGCTGTGAGGTATGGTGGTCAGGTGGGCCGTGGCTGGGAGGTATTGTGGTCAGGTTTACCTTGGCTGGGAGTTATTGTGGTCACGGGGCTGTGAGGTATGGTGGTCAGGCGGACCGTGGCTGGGAGGTATGGTGGTCTTGTGGGCGTGGCTGGCAGGTATGGTGGTCGAACGGGCTGTTGTTCCATGGTGGTGAGGTGCTCCGTGGCTGGGAGGTATGGTGGTCAGGTGGGCCGTGTCTGGGAGGTATTGTGTTCAGGTGGACCGTGGCTGGGAGGTATGGTGGTCATGTGGGTCGTGGCTGGGAGCTATTGTGGTCAGGTGGGCCGTGGCTGGAAGATGTGGTGGTCGAACGGGGCTGGGAGGTATGGTGGTCATGTGGACCGTGGCTGTGAGGTATGGTGGTCAGGCGGACCGTGGATGGGAGGTATGGTGGTCAGGTGGGCCGTGGCTGGCAGGTATGGTGGTCGAACGGGCTGTTGTTCCATGGTGGTGAGGTGCTCCGTGGCTGGGCGGTATGGTGGTCAGGTGGGCCGTGTCTCGGAGGTATTGTGGTCAGGTGGACCGCGCCTGGGAGGTATGGTGGTCATGTGGGCCGTGGCTGGGAGGTATGGTGGTCAGGTGGACCGTGGCTGTGAGGTATGGTGGTCATGTGGACCGTGGCTGGGAGGTGTTGTTGTCAGGTGGACCGTGGCTGGGAGGTATGGTTGTCAGGTGGACCGTGGCTGTGAGGTATGGTGGTCAGGCGGACCGTGGCTGTGAGGTATGGTGGTCAGGTGGGCCGTGGCTGGGAGGTATGGTGGTCATGTGGGTCGTGGCTGTGAGGTATGGGGGTCAGGTGGACCATGGCTGGGAGTTATTGTGGTCACAGGGCTGTGAGGTATGGTGGTCAGGCGGACCGTGGCTGTGAGGTATGGTGGTCAGGTGGGCCGTGGCTGGCAGGTATGGTGGTCGAACGGGCTGTTGTTCCATGGTGGTGAGGTGCTCCGTGGCTGGGAGGTATGGTGGTCAGGTGGGACGTGTCTGGGAGGTATTGTGTTCAGGTGGACCGTGGCTGGGAGGTATGGTGGTCATGTTGGTCGTGGCTGGGAGGTATGGTGGTCGGGTGGGCCGTGGCTGGAAGATGTGGTGGTCGAACGGGGCTGGGAGGTATGGTGGTCATGTGGACCGTGGCTGTGAGGTATGGTGGTCAGGCGGACCGTGGATGGGAGGTATTGTGGTCAGGTGGGCCGTGGCTGGCAGGTATGGTGGTCGAACAGGCTGTTGTTCCATGGTGGTGAGGTGCTCCGTGGCTGGGCGGTATGGTGGTCAGGTGGGCCGTGTCTCGGAGGTATTGTGGTCAGGTGGACCGTGCCTGGGAGGTATGGTGGTCATGTGGGCCGTGGCTGGGAGCTATTGTGGTCAGGTGGGCCGTGGCTGCGAGGTATGGTGGTCAGGTCGGCCGTGGCTGTGAGATGTGTTTACGCAGGACTCGGAGGTATTGTGGTCATGTGGGCCGTGGCTGGGAGGTATAATGGTCAGGTGGGCCGTGGCTGGGAGGTATTGTGGTCAGGTGGGCCGTGGCTGTAAGATGTGGTGGTCGAACGGGGCTGGGAGGTATGGTGGTTAGGCGGACCGTGGCTGGGAGGTATGGTGGTCAGGTGGACCGTGGCTGGGAGGTATGGTGGTCAAGTGGTCCGTGGCTGCAAGATGTGGTGGTCGAACGGTGCTTGGAGGTATGGTGGTCAGGCGGACCGTGGCTGTCAGGTATGGTGGTGAGGTGCTCCGTGGCTGGTAGGTATGGTGGTCATGTGGACCGTGGCTGGGAGGTATTGTGGTCATGTGGGCAGTGGCTGGTGTGAGGTATTGTGGTCAGGTGGACCGTGGCTGTGAGGTATGGTGGTCAGGCGAACCGTGGCTGGGAGGTATGGTGGTGAGGCCGACCGTGGCTGGGAGGTATGGTGGTCATGTGGGTCGTGGCTGGGAGGTATGGTGGTCAGGTGGGCCGTGGCTGGAAGATGTGGTGGTCAGGTGGGCCGTGGCTGGAAGATGTGGTGGTCGAACGGGCTGGTTGGTATAGTGGTCATGTGGACCGTGGCTGGGAGGTATGGTGGTCAGGTGGACCGTGGCTGGGAGGTATGGTGGTCAGGTGGACCGTGGCTGGCAGGTATGGTGGTCGAACGGGCTGTGGTCCATGGTGGTGAGGTGCTCCGTGGCTGGGAGGTATGGTGGTCAGGTGGGCCGTGGCTGCGAGATATCGTGGTGAGGTGGACCGTGCCTGGGAGGTATGGTGGTCATGTGGGCAGTGGCTGGGAGATATCGTGGTCAGGTGGACCGTGGCTTGCAGGTATGGTGGTCATGTGGGCCGTGGCTGGGAGCTATTATGGTCAGGTGGACCGTGGCTGAGAGGTATGGTGGTCAGGCGGACCGTGGCTGGGAGGTATGGTGGTGAGGCCGACCGTGGCTGGGAGGTATGGTGGTCATGTGGGTCGTGGCTGGGAGGTATGGTGGTCAGGTGGGCCGTGGCTGGAAGATGTGGTGGTCAGGTGGGCCGTGGCTGGAAGATGTGGTGGTCGAACGGGCTGGTTGGTATGGTGGTCATGTGGACCGTGGCTGGGAGGTATGGTGGTCAGGTGGACCGTGGCTGGGAGGTATGGGGTCAGGTGGACCGTGGCTGGCAGGTATGGTGGTCAAACGGGCTGTGGTCCATGGTGGTGAGGTGCTCCGTGGCTGGGAGGTATGGTGGTCAGGTGGGCCGTGGCTGGAAGATGTGGTGGTCGAACGGGGCTGGTTGGTATAGTGGTCATGTGGACCGTGGCTGGGAGGTATGGTGGTCAGGTGGACCGTGGCTGGCAGGTATGGTGGTCGAACGGGCTGTGGTCCATGGTGGTGAGGTGCTCCGTGGCTGGGAGGTATGGTGGTCAGGTGGGCCGTGGCTGCGAGATATCGTGGTGAGGTGGACCGTGCCTGGGAGGTATGGTGGTCATGTGGGCAGTGGCTGGGAGATATCGTGGTCAGGTGCTCCGTGGCTGGGAGGTATGGTGGTCAGGTGGGCCGTGGCTGGAAGATGTGGTGGTCGAACGGGCTGGTTGGTATAGTGGTCATGTGGACCGTGGCTGGGAGGTATGGTGGTCAGGTGGACCGTGGCTGGCAGGTATGGTGGTCGAACGGGCTGTGGTCCATGGTGGTGAGGTGCTCCGTGGCTGGGAGGTATGGTGGTCAGGTGGGCCGTGGCTGCGAGATATCGTGGTGAGGTGGACCGTGCCTGGGAGGTATGGTGGTCATGTGGGCAGTGGCTGGGAGATATCGTGGTCATGTGGGCCGTGGCTGGAGCTATTATGGTCAGGTGGACCGTGGCTGAGAGGTATGGTGGTCAGGCGGACCGTGGCTGTGAGGTATGCTGGTCAGGTGGACCGTGGCAGGGAGGTATGTTGGTCAGGTGGACCGTGGCTGGGATGTATGGTGGTCAGGTGACCGTGGCTGAGAGGTATGGTGGTCAGGTGGACCGTGGCTGTGAGGTATGGTGGTCAGGGGACCGTGGCTGGGAGGTATGGTGGTCAGGTGGACCGTGGTTGTGAGGTATGGTGGTCAAGTGGACCGTGACTGTAAGGTATGGTGGTCAGGTGGGCCGTGGCTGTGAGGTATGGTGGTCAGGTGGCCGTGGCTCTAAGGTATGGTGGTCAGGCGGACCGTGGCTGGGAGGTATTGTGGTCAGGTGGACCGTGGCTGCGAGGTATAGTGGTCATGTGGGCCGTGGCTGGGAGCTATTATGGTCAGGTGGACCGTGGCTGGAAGGTATGGTGGTCAGGCGGACCGTGGCTGGGAGGTATTGTGGTCAGGTGGACCGTGGCTGGGAGGTATGGTGGTCAGGTGGACCGTGGCTGGGAGGTATGGTGGTCAGGTGGACCGTGGCTGGGAGTCGTTGTTGTCAGGTGGACCGTGGCTGGGAGGTATGGTTGTCAGGTGGACCGTGGCTGTGAGGTATGGTGGTCAGGCGGACCGTGGCTGTGAGGTATGGTGGTCAGGTGGGCCGTGGCTGGGAGGTATGGTGGTCAGGTGGACCGTGGCTGTGAGGTATGGGGTCAGGTGGACCATGGCTGGGAGTTATTGTGGTCACAGGGCTGTGAGTTATGGTGGTCAGGCGGACCGTGGCTGTGAGGTATGGTGGTCAGGTGGGCCGTGGCTGGCAGGTATGGTGGTCGAACGGGCTGTTGTTCCATGGTGGTGAGGTGCTCCGTGGCTGGGAGGTATGGTGGTCAGGTGGGCCGTGTCTGGGAGGTATTGTGTTCAGGTGGACCGTGGCTGGGAGGTATGGTGGTCATGTGGGTCGTGGCTGGGAGCTATTGTGGTCAGGTGGGCCGTGGCTGGAAGATGTGGTGGTCGAACGGGGCTGGGAGGTATGGTGGTCATGTGGACCGTGGCTGTGAGGTATGGTGGTCAGGCGGACCGTGGATGGGAGGTATGGTGGTCAGGTGGGCCGTGGCTGGCAGGTATGGTGGTCGAACGGGCTGTTGTTCCATGGTGGTGAGGTGCTCCGTGGCTGGGCGGTATGGTGGTCAGGTGGGCCGTGTCTCGGAGGTATTGTGGTCAGGTGGACCGCGCCTGGGAGGTATGGTGGTCATGTGGGCCGTGGCTGGGAGGTATGGTGGTCAGGTGGACCGTGGCTGTGAGGTATGGTGGTCATGTGGACCGTGGCTGGGAGGTGTTGTTGTCAGGTGGACCGTGGCTGGGAGGTATGGTTGTCAGGTGGACCGTGGCTGTGAGGTATGGTGGTCAGGCGGACCGTGGCTGTGAGGTATGGTGGTCAGGTGGGCCGTGGCTGGGAGGTATGGTGGTCATGTGGGTCGTGGCTGTGAGGTATGGGGGTCAGGTGGACCATGGCTGGGAGTTATTGTGGTCACAGGGCTGTGAGGTATGGTGGTCAGGCGGACCGTGGCTGTGAGGTATGGTGGTCAGGTGGGCCGTGGCTGGCAGGTATGGTGGTCGAACGGGCTGTTGTTCCATGGTGGTGAGGTGCTCCGTGGCTGGGAGGTATGGTGGTCAGGTGGGCCGTGTCTGGGAGGTATTGTGTTCAGGTGGACCGTGGCTGGGAGGTATGGTGGTCATGTTGGTCGTGGCTGGGAGGTATGGTGGTCGGGTGGGCCGTGGCTGGAAGATGTGGTGGTCGAACGGGGCTGGGAGGTATGGTGGTCATGTGGACCGTGGCTGTGAGGTATGGTGGTCAGGCGGACCGTGGATGGGAGGTATTGTGGTCAGGTGGGCCGTGGCTGGCAGGTATGGTGGTCGAACGGGCTGTTGTTCCATGGTGGTGAGGTGCTCCGTGGCTGGGCGGTGTGGTGGTCAGGTGGGCCGTGTCTCGGAGGTATTGTGGTCAGGTGGACCGTGCCTGGGAGGTATGGTGGTCATGTGGGCCGTGGCTGGGAGCTATTGTGGTCAGGTGGGCCGTGGCTGCGAGGTATGGTGGTCAGGTCGGCCGTGGCTGTGAGATGTGTTTACGCAGGACTCGGAGGTATTGTGGTCATGTGGGCCGTGGCTGGGAGGTATAATGGTCAGGTGGGCCGTGGCTGGGAGGTATTGTGGTCAGGTGGGCCGTGGCTGTAAGATGTGGTGGTCGAACGGGGCTGGGAGGTATGGTGGTTAGGCGGACCGTGGCTGGGAGGTATTGTGGTCAGGTGGACCGTGGCTGGGAGGTATGGTGGTCAGGTGGGCCGTGGCTGCAAGATGTGGTGGTCGAACGGTGCTGGGAGGTATGGTGGTCATGTGGTCCGTGGCTGGGAGGTATGGTGGTCAGGTGGGCCGTGGCTGGGAGGTATGGTGGTCATGTGGACCGTGGCTGGTAGGTATTGTGGTCAGGTGGACCGTGCTGGGAGGTATTGTGGTCACAGGGCTGTGAGGTATTGTGGTCAGGTGGACCGTGGCTGTGAGGTATGGTGGTCAGGCGAACCGTGGCTGGGAGGTATGGTGGTGAGGCCGACCGTGGCTGGGAGGTATGGTGGTCATGTGGGTCGTGGCTGGGAGGTATGGTGGTCAGGTGGGCCGTGGCTGGAAGATGTGGTGGTCAGGTGGGCCGTGGCTGGAAGATGTGGTGGTCGAACGGGGCTGGTTGGTATAGTGGTCATGTGGACCGTGGCTGGGAGGTATGGTGGTCAGGCGGACCGTGGCTGGGAGGTATGGTGGTCAGGTGGACCGTGGCTGGCAGGTATGGTGGTCGAACGGGCTGTGGTCCATGGTGGTGAGGTGCTCCGTGGCTGGAGGTATGGTGGTCAGGTGGGCCGTGGCTGCGAGATATCGTGGTGAGGTGGACCGTGCCTGGGAGGTATGGTGGTCATGTGGGCAGTGGCTGGGAGATATCGTGGTCAGGTGGACCGTGGCTGGGAGGTATGGTGGTCATGTGGGCCGTGGCTGGGAGCTATTATGGTCAGGTGGACCGTGGCTGACAGGTATGGTGGTCAGGCGGACCGTGGCTGTGAGGTATCCTTGTCAGGTGGACCGTGGCTGGGAGGTATGTTGGTCAGGTGGACCGTGGCTGGGATGTATGGTGGTCAGGGGACCGTGGCTGAGAGGTATGGTGGTCAGGTGGACCGTGGCTGTGAGGTATGGTGGTCAGGGGACCGTGGCTGGGAGGTATGGTGGTCAGGTGGACCGTGGTTGTGAGGTATGGTGGTCAAGTGGACCGTGACTGTAAGGTATGGTGGTCAGGTGGGCCGTGGCTGTGAGGTATGGTGGTCAGGTGGGCCGTGGCTGTAAGGTGTGGTGGTCAGGCGGACCGTGGCTGGGAGGTATTGTGGTCACAGGGCTGTGAAGTATGGTGGTCAGGCGGACCACGGCTCGGAGGTATGGTGGTCAGGTGGACCGTGGCTGGTAGGTATTGTGGTCAGGTGGACCGTGGCTGGGAGGTATTGTGGTCATGTGGGCCGTGGCTGGGAGCTATTATGGTCAGGTGGACCGTGGCTGGGAGGTATGGTGGTCAGGCGGACCGTGGCTGGGAGGTATTGTGGTCAGGTGGACCGTGGCTGGGAGGTATGGTGGTCAGGCGGACCGTGGCTGGGAGGTATTGTGGTCAGGTGGACCGTGGCTGGGAGGTATGGTGGTCAGGTGGACCGTGGCTGTGAGGTATGGTGGTCAGGTGGACCGTGGCTGGGAGGTGTTGTTGTTAGGTGGACCGTGGCTGGGAGGTATGGTTGTCAGGTGGACCGTGGCTGTGAGGTATGGTGGTCAGCCGGACCGTGGCTGTGAGGTATGGTGGTCAGGTGGGCCGTGGCTGGGAGGTATTGTGGTCAGGTGGACCGTGGCTGTGAGGTATGGGGGTCAGGTTGACCGTGGCTGGGAGTTATTGTGGTCACAGGGCTGTGAGGTATGGTGGTCAGGCGGACCGTGGCTGTGAGGTATGGTGGTCAGCCGGACCGTGGCTGGGAGGTATGGTGGTCAGGTGGACCGTGGCTGGGAGGTATGGTGGTGAGGTGGACCGTGGCTGGGAGGTATGGTGGTCAGGTGGACCGTGGCTGGGAGGTATGGTGGTCAGGTGGACCGTGACTGTGAGGTATGGTGGTCAGGTTGACCGTGGCTGTGAGGTATGGTGGTCAGGTGGGCCGTGGCTGTGAGGTATGGTGGTCAGGAGGACCGTGGCTGGAAGGTATGGTGGTCAGGTGGACCGTGGCTGTGAGGTATGGTGGTCAGCCGGACCGTGGCTGTGAGGTATGGTGGTCAGGCGGACCGTGGCTGTGAGGTATGGTGGTCAGGTGGGCCGTGGCTGGGAGGTATGGTGGTCAGGTGGACCGTGGCTGTGAGGTATGGGGGTCGGGTGGACCATGGCTGGTAGGTATTGTGGTCACAGGGCTGTGAGGTATGGTGGTCAGGCGGACCGTGGCTGTGAGGTATGGTGGTTAGCTGGACCGTGGCTGGGAGGTATGGTGGTCAGGTGGATCGTGGCTGGGAGGTATTGTGGTCACAGGGCTGTGAAGTATGGTGGTCAGGCGGACCACGGCTCGGAGGTATGGTGGTCAGGTGGACCGTGGCTGGTAGGTATTGTGGTCAGGTGGACCGTGGCTGGGAGGTATTGTGGTCATGTGGGCCGTGGCTGGGAGGTATGGTGGTCAGGTGGACCGTGGCTGGGAGGTATGGTGGTCAGGTGGACCGTGGCTGGGAGGTATTGTGGTCAGGTGGACCGTGGCTGTGAGGTATGGTGGTCAGGCGGACCGTGGCTGGGAGGTATGGTGGTCAGGAGGACCGTGGCTGGGAGGTATGGTGGTCAGGTGGACCGTGGCTGTGAGGTATGGTGGTCAGGTGGACCGTGGCTGGGAGGTGTTGTTGTTAGGTGGACCGTGGCTGGGAGGTATGGTTGTCAGGTGGACCGTGGCTGGGAGGTATGGTGGTCAGGCGGACCGTGGCTGTGAGGTATGGTGGTCAGGTGGGCCGTGGCTGGGAGGTATGGTGGTCAGGTGGACCGTGGCTGTGAGGTATTGGGGTCAGGTGGACCATGGCTGGGAGTTATTGTGGTCACAGGGCTGTGAGGTATGGTGGTCAGGCGGACCGTGGCTGTGAGGTATGGTGGTTAGCCGGACCGTGGCTGGGAGGTATGGTGGTCAGGTGGACCGTGGCTGGGAGGTATGGTGGTGAGGTGGACCGTGGCTGGGAGGTATGGTGGTCAGGTGAACCGTGGCTGGGAGGTATGGTGGTCAGATGGACCGTGACTGTGAGGTATGGTGGTCAGGTTGACCGTGGCTGTGAGGTATGGTGGTCAGGTGGGCCGTGGCTGTGAGGTATGGTGGTCAGGAGGACCGTGGCTGGAAGGTATGGTGGTCAGGTGGACCGTGGCTGTGAGGTATGGTGGTCAGCCGGACCGTGGCTGTGAGGTATGGTGGTCAGGCGGACCGTGGCTGTGAGGTATGGTGGTCAGGTGGGCCGTGGCTGGGAGGTATTGTGGTCACAGGGCTGTGAGGTATGGTGGTCAGGCGGACCGTGGCTGGGAGGTATGGTGGTCATGTGGGTCGTGGCTGGGAGCTATTGTGGTCAGGTGGGCCGTGGCTGGAAGATGTGGTGGTCGAACGGGGCTGGGAGGTATGGTGGTCATGTGGACCGTGGCTGTGAGGTATGGTGGTCAGGCGGACCGTGGATGGGAGGTATGGTGGTCAGGTGGGCCGTGGCTGGCAGGTATGGTGGTCGAACGGGCTGTTGTTCCATGGTGGTGAGGTGCTCCGTGGCTGGGCGGTATGGTGGTCAGGTGGGCCGTGTCTCGGAGGTATTGTGGTCAGGTGGACCGCGCCTGGGAGGTATGGTGGTCATGTGGGCCGTGGCTGGGAGGTATGGTGGTCAGGTGGACCGTGGCTGTGAGGTATGGTGGTCATGTGGACCGTGGCTGGGAGGTGTTGTTGTCAGGTGGACCGTGGCTGGGAGGTATGGTTGTCAGGTGGACCGTGGCTGTGAGGTATGGTGGTCAGGCGGACCGTGGCTGTGAGGTATGGTGGTCAGGTGGGCCGTGGCTGGGAGGTATGGTGGTCATGTGGGTCGTGGCTGTGAGGTATGGGGGTCAGGTGGACCATGGCTGGGAGTTATTGTGGTCACAGGGCTGTGAGGTATGGTGGTCAGGCGGACCGTGGCTGTGAGGTATGGTGGTCAGGTGGGCCGTGGCTGGCAGGTATGGTGGTCGAACGGGCTGTTGTTCCATGGTGGTGAGGTGCTCCGTGGCTGGGAGGTATGGTGGTCAGGTGGGACGTGTCTGGGAGGTATTGTGTTCAGGTGGACCGTGGCTGGGAGGTATGGTGGTCATGTTGGTCGTGGCTGGGAGGTATGGTGGTCGGGTGGGCCGTGGCTGGAAGATGTGGTGGTCGAACGGGCTGGAGGTATGGTGGTCATGTGGACCGTGGCTGTGAGGTATGGTGGTCAGGCGGACCGTGGATGGGAGGTATTGTGGTCAGGTGGGCCGTGGCTGGCAGGTATGGTGGTCGAACAGGCTGTTGTTCCATGGTGGTGAGGTGCTCCGTGGCTGGGCGGTATGGTGGTCAGGTGGGCCGTGTCTCGGAGGTATTGTGGTCAGGTGGACCGTGCCTGGGAGGTATGGTGGTCATGTGGGCCGTGGCTGGGAGCTATTGTGGTCAGGTGGGCCGTGGCTGCGAGGTATGGTGGTCAGGTCGGCCGTGGCTGTGAGATGTGTTTACGCAGGACTCGGAGGTATTGTGGTCATGTGGGCCGTGGCTGGGAGGTATAATGGTCAGGTGGGCCGTGGCTGGGAGGTATTGTGGTCAGGTGGGCCGTGGCTGTAAGATGTGGTGGTCGAACGGGGCTGGGAGGTATGGTGGTTAGGCGGACCGTGGCTGGGAGGTATTGTGGTCAGGTGGACCGTGGCTGGGAGGTATGGTGGTCAGGTGGGCCGTGGCTGCAAGATGTGGTGGTCGAACGGTGCTGGGAGGTATGGTGGTCATGTGGTCCGTGGCTGGGAGGTATGGTGGTCAGGTGGGCCGTGGCTGGGAGGTATGGTGGTCATGTGGACCGTGGCTGGTAGGTATTGTGGTCAGGTGGACCGTGGCTGGGAGGTACGGTGGTCACAGGGCTGTGAGGTATTGTGGTCAGGTGGACCGTGGCTGTGAGGTATGGTGGTCAGGCGAACCGTGGCTGGGAGGTATGGTGGTGAGGCCGACCGTGGCTGGGAGGTATGGTGGTCATGTGGGTCGTGGCTGGGAGGTATGGTGGTCAGGTGGGCCGTGGCTGGAAGATGTGGTGGTCAGGTGGGCCGTGGCTGGAAGATGTGGTGGTCGAACGGGGCTGGTTGGTATAGTGGTCATGTGGACCGTGGCTGGGAGGTATGGTGGTCAGGTGGACCGTGGCTGGGAGGTATGGTGGTCAGGTGGACCGTGGCTGGCAGGTATGGTGGTCGAACGGGCTGTGGTCCATGGTGGTGAGGTGCTCCGTGGCTGGGAGGTATGGTGGTCAGGTGGGCCGTGGCTGCGAGATATCGTGGTGAGGTGGACCGTGCCTGGGAGGTATGGTGGTCATGTGGGCAGTGGCTGGGAGATATCGTGGTCAGGTGGACCGTGGCTGGGAGGTATGGTGGTCATGTGGGCCGTGGCTGGGAGCTATTATGGTCAGGTGGACCGTGGCTGAGAGGTATGGTGGTCAGGCGGACCGTGGCTGGGAGGTATGGTGGTGAGGCCGACCGTGGCTGGGAGGTATGGTGGTCATGTGGGTCGTGGCTGGGAGGTATGGTGGTCAGGTGGGCCGTGGCTGGAAGATGTGGTGGTCAGGTGGGCCGTGGCTGGAAGATGTGGTGGTCGAACGGGGCTGGTTGGTATAGTGGTCATGTGGACCGTGGCTGGGAGGTATGGTGGTCAGGTGGACCGTGGCTGGGAGGTATGGGGTCAGGTGGACCGTGGCTGGCAGGTATGGTGGTCAAACGGGCTGTGGTCCATGGTGGTGAGGTGCTCCGTGGCTGGGAGGTATGGTGGTCAGGTGGGCCGTGGCTGGAAGATGTGGTGGTCGAACGGGGCTGGTTGGTATAGTGGTCATGTGGACCGTGGCTGGGAGGTATGGTGGTCAGGTGGACCGTGGCTGGCAGGTATGGTGGTCGAACGGGCTGTGGTCCATGGTGGTGAGGTGCTCCGTGGCTGGGAGGTATGGTGGTCAGGTGGGCCGTGGCTGCGAGATATCGTGGTGAGGTGGACCGTGCCTGGGAGGTATGGTGGTCATGTGGGCAGTGGCTGGGAGATATCGTGGTCAGGTGCTCCGTGGCTGGGAGGTATGGTGGTCAGGTGGGCCGTGGCTGGAAGATGTGGTGGTCGAACGGGGCTGGTTGGTATAGTGGTCATGTGGACCGTGGCTGGGAGGTATGGTGGTCAGGTGGACCGTGGCTGGCAGGTATGGTGGTCGAACGGGCTGTGGTCCATGGTGGTGAGGTGCTCCGTGGCTGGGAGGTATGGTGGTCAGGTGGGCCGTGGCTGCGAGATATCGTGGTGAGGTGGACCGTGCCTGGGAGGTATGGTGGTCATGTGGGCAGTGGCTGGGAGATATCGTGGTCATGTGGGCCGTGGCTGGGAGCTATTATGGTCAGGTGGACCGTGGCTGAGAGGTATGGTGGTCAGGCGGACCGTGGCTGTGAGGTATGCTGGTCAGGTGGACCGTGGCAGGGAGGTATGTTGGTCAGGTGGACCGTGGCTGGGATGTATGGTGGTCAGGTGACCGTGGCTGAGAGGTATGGTGGTCAGGTGGACCGTGGCTGTGAGGTATGGTGGTCAGGGGACCGTGGCTGGGAGGTATGGTGGTCAGGTGGACCGTGGTTGTGAGGTATGGTGGTCAAGTGGACCGTGACTGTAAGGTATGGTGGTCAGGTGGGCCGTGGCTGTGAGGTATGGTGGTCAGGTGGCCGTGGCTCTAAGGTATGGTGGTCAGGCGGACCGTGGCTGGGAGGTATTGTGGTCAGGTGGACCGTGGCTGCGAGGTATAGTGGTCATGTGGGCCGTGGCTGGGAGCTATTATGGTCAGGTGGACCGTGGCTGGAAGGTATGGTGGTCAGGCGGACCGTGGCTGGGAGGTATTGTGGTCAGGTGGACCGTGGCTGGGAGGTATGGTGGTCAGGTGGACCGTGGCTGGGAGGTATGGTGGTCAGGTGGACCGTGGCTGGGAGTCGTTGTTGTCAGGTGGACCGTGGCTGGGAGGTATGGTTGTCAGGTGGACCGTGGCTGTGAGGTATGGTGGTCAGGCGGACCGTGGCTGTGAGGTATGGTGGTCAGGTGGGCCGTGGCTGGGAGGTATGGTGGTCAGGTGGACCGTGGCTGTGAGGTATGGGGTCAGGTGGACCATGGCTGGGAGTTATTGTGGTCACAGGGCTGTGAGTTATGGTGGTCAGGCGGACCGTGGCTGTGAGGTATGGTGGTCAGGTGGGCCGTGGCTGGCAGGTATGGTGGTCGAACGGGCTGTTGTTCCATGGTGGTGAGGTGCTCCGTGGCTGGGAGGTATGGTGGTCAGGTGGGCCGTGTCTGGGAGGTATTGTGTTCAGGTGGACCGTGGCTGGGAGGTATGGTGGTCATGTGGGTCGTGGCTGGGAGCTATTGTGGTCAGGTGGGCCGTGGCTGGCAGATGTTGAGGTCGAACGGGCTGGGAGGTATGGTGGTCATGTGGACCGTGGCTGTGAGGTATGGTGGTCAGGCGGACCGTGGATGGGAGGTATGGTGGTCAGGTGGGCCGTGGCTGGCAGGTATGGTGGTCGAACGGGCTGTTGTTCCATGGTGGTGAGGTGCTCCGTGGCTGGGCGGTATGGTGGTCAGGTGGGCCGTGTCTCGGAGGTATTGTGGTCAGGTGGACCGCGCCTGGGAGGTATGGTGGTCATGTGGGCCGTGGCTGGGAGGTATGGTGGTCAGGTGGACCGTGGCTGTGAGCTATGGTGGTCATGTGGACCGTGGCTGGGAGGTGTTGTTGTCAGGTGGACCGTGGCTGGGAGGTATGGTTGTCAGGTGGACCGTGGCTGTGAGGTATGGTGGTCAGGCGGACCGTGGCTGTGAGGTATGGTGGTCAGGTGGGCCGTGGCTGGGAGGTATGGTGGTCATGTGGGTCGTGGCTGTGAGGTATGGGGGTCAGGTGGACCATGGCTGGGAGTTATTGTGGTCACAGGGCTGTGAGGTATGGTGGTCAGGCGGACCGTGGCTGTGAGGTATGGTGGTCAGGTGGGCCGTGGCTGGCAGGTATGGTGGTCGAACGGGCTGTTGTTCCATGGTGGTGAGGTGCTCCGTGGCTGGGAGGTATGGTGGTCAGGTGGGCCGTGTCTGGGAGGTATTGTGTTCAGGTGGACCGTGGCTGGGAGGTATGGTGGTCATGTTGGTCGTGGCTGGGAGGTATGGTGGTCGGGTGGGCCGTGGCTGGAAGATGTGGTGGTCGAACGGGGCTGGGAGGTATGGTGGTCATGTGGACCGTGGCTGTGAGTATGGTGGTCAGGCGGACCGTGGATGGGAGGTATTGTGGTCAGGTGGGCCGTGGCTGGCAGGTATGGTGGTCGAACGGGCTGTTGTTCCATGGTGGTGAGGTGCTCCGTGGCTGGGCGGTGTGGTGGTCAGGTGGGCCGTGTCTCGGAGGTATTGTGGTCAGGTGGACCGTGCCTGGGAGGTATGGTGGTCATGTGGGCCGTGGCTGGGAGCTATTGTGGTCAGGTGGGCCGTGGCTGCGAGGTATGGTGGTCAGGTCGGCCGTGGCTGTGAGATGTGTTTACGCAGGACTCGGAGGTATTGTGGTCATGTGGGCCGTGGCTGGGAGGTATAATGGTCAGGTGGGCCGTGGCTGGGAGGTATTGTGGTCAGGTGGGCCGTGGCTGTAAGATGTGGTGGTCGAACGGGGCTGGGAGGTATGGTGGTTAGGCGGACCGTGGCTGGGAGGTATTGTGGTCAGGTGGACCGTGGCTGGGAGGTATGGTGGTCAGGTGGGCCGTGGCTGCAAGATGTGGTGGTCGAACGGTGCTGGGAGGTATGGTGGTCATGTGGTCCGTGGCTGGGAGGTATGGTGGTCAGGTGGGCCGTGGCTGGGAGGTATGGTGGTCATGTGGACCGTGGCTGGTAGGTATTGTGGTCAGGTGGACCGTGGCTGGGAGGTATGGTGGTCACAGGGCTGTGAGGTATTGTGGTCAGGTGGACCGTGGCTGTGAGGTATGGTGGTCAGGCGAACCGTGGCTGGGAGGTATGGTGGTGAGGCCGACCGTGGCTGGGAGGTATGGTGGTCATGTGGGTCGTGGCTGGGAGGTATGGTGGTCAGGTGGGCCGTGGCTGGAAGATGTGGTGGTCAGGTGGGCCGTGGCTGGAAGATGTGGTGGTCGAACGGGGCTGGTTGGTATAGTGGTCATGTGGACCGTGGCTGGGAGGTATGGTGGTCAGGCGGACCGTGGCTGGGAGGTATGGTGGTCAGGTGGACCGTGGCTGGCAGGTATGGTGGTCGAACGGGCTGTGGTCCATGGTGGTGAGGTGCTCCGTGGCTGGAGGTATGGTGGTCAGGTGGGCCGTGGCTGCGAGATATCGTGGTGAGGTGGACCGTGCCTGGGAGGTATGGTGGTCATGTGGGCAGTGGCTGGGAGATATCGTGGTCAGGTGGACCGTGGCTGGGAGGTATGGTGGTCATGTGGGCCGTGGCTGGGAGCTATTATGGTCAGGTGGACCGTGGCTGACAGGTATGGTGGTCAGGCGGACCGTGGCTGTGAGGTATCCTTGTCAGGTGGACCGTGGCTGGGAGGTATGTTGGTCAGGTGGACCGTGGCTGGGATGTATGGTGGTCAGGGGACCGTGGCTGAGAGGTATGGTGGTCAGGTGGACCGTGGCTGTGAGGTATGGTGGTCAGGGGACCGTGGCTGGGAGGTATGGTGGTCAGGTGGACCGTGGTTGTGAGGTATGGTGGTCAAGTGGACCGTGACTGTAAGGTATGGTGGTCAGGTGGGCCGTGGCTGTGAGGTATGGTGGTCAGGTGGACCGTGGCTGGGAGGTGTGGTGGTAAGGAGGACCGTGGCTGGGAGGTCTTGTGGGCACAGGGCAGTGAAGTATGGTGGTCAGGCGGACCACGGCTCGGAGGTATGGTGGTCAGGTGGACCGTGGCTGGTAGGTATTGTGGTCAGGTGGACCGTGGCTGGGAGGTATTGTGGTCATGTGGGCCGTGGCTGGGAGCTATTATGGTCAGGTGGACCGTGGCTGGGAGGTATGGTGGTCAGGCGGACCGTGGCTGGGAGGTATTGTGGTCAGGTGGACCGTGGCTGGGAGGTATGGTGGTCAGGCGGACCGTGGCTGGGAGGTATTGTGGTCAGGTGGACCGTTGCTGGGAGGTATGGTGGTCAGGTGGACCGTGGCTGTGAGGTATGGTGGTCAGGTGGACCGTGGCTGGGAGGTGTTGTTGTTAGGTGGACCGTGGCTGGGAGGTATGGTTGTCAGGTGGACCGTGGCTGGGAGGTATGGTGGTCAGGCGGACCGTGGCTGTGAGGTATGGTGGTCAGGTGGGCCGTGGCTGGGAGGTATGGTGGTCAGGTGGACCGTGGCTGTGAGGTATTGGGGTCAGGTGGACCATGGCTGGGAGTTATTGTGGTCACAGGGCTGTGAGGTATGGTGGTCAGGCGGACCGTGGCTGTGAGGTATGGTGGTCAGGCGGACCGTGGCTGGGAGGTATGGTGGTCAGGTGGACCGTGGCTGGGAGGTATGGTGGTCAGGTGGACCGTGGCTGGGAGGTATGGTGGTCAGGTGGACCGTGGCTGGGAGGTATGGTGGTCAGGTGGACCGTGGCTGTGAGGTATGGTGGTCAGGCGGACCGTGGCTGTGAGGTATGGTGGTCAGGTGGGCCGTGGCTGTGAGGTATGGTGGTCAGGAGGACCGTGGCTGGAAGGTATGGTGGTCAGGTGGACCGTGGCTGTGAGGTATGGTGGTCAGCCGGACCGTGGCTGTGAGGTATGGTGGTCAGGCGGACCGTGGCTGTGAGGTATGGTGGTCAGGTGGGCCGTGGCTGGGAGGTATGGTGGTCAGGTGGACCGTGGCTGTGAGGTATGGGGGTCGGGTGGACCATGGCTGGTAGGTATTGTGGTCACAGGGCTGTGAGGTATGGTGGTCAGGCGGACCGTGGCTGTGAGGTATGGTGGTTAGCTGGACCGTGGCTGGGAGGTATGGTGGTCAGGTGGATCGTGGCTGGGAGGTATTGTGGTCACAGGGCTGTGAAGTATGGTGGTCAGGCGGACCACGGCTCGGAGGTATGGTGGTCAGGTGGACCGTGGCTGGTAGGTATTGTGGTCAGGTGGACCGTGGCTGGGAGGTATTGTGGTCATGTGGGCCGTGGCTGTGAGGTATGGTGGTCAGGTGGACCGTGGCTGGGAGGTATGGTGGTCAGGCGGACCGTGGCTGGGAGGTATTGTGGTCAGGTGGACCGTGGCTGTGAGGTATGGTGGTCAGGCGGACCGTGGCTGGGAGGTATTGTGGTCAGGTGGACCGTTGCTGGGAGGTATGGTGGTCAGGTGGACCGTGGCTGTGAGGTATGGTGGTCAGGTGGACCGTGGCTGGGAGGTGTTGTTGTTAGGTGGACCGTGGCTGGGAGGTATGGTTGTCAGGTGGACCGTGGCTGGGAGGTATGGTGGTCAGGCGGACCGTGGCTGTGAGGTATGGTGGTCAGGTGGGCCGTGGCTGGGAGGTATGGTGGTCAGGTGGACCGTGGCTGTGAGGTATTGGGGTCAGGTGGACCATGGCTGGGAGTTATTGTGGTCACAGGGCTGTGAGGTATGGTGGTCAGGCGGACCGTGGCTGTGAGGTATGGTGGTTAGCCGGACCGTGGCTGGGAGGTATGGTGGTCAGGTGGACCGTGGCTGGGAGGTATGGTGGTGAGGTGGACCGTGGCTGGGAGGTATGGTGGTCAGGTGAACCGTGGCTGGGAGGTATGGTGGTCAGATGGACCGTGACTGTGAGGTATGGTGGTCAGGTTGACCGTGGCTGTGAGGTATGGTGGTCAGGTGGGCCGTGGCTGTGAGGTATGGTGGTCAGGAGGACCGTGGCTGGAAGGTATGGTGGTCAGGTGGACCGTGGCTGTGAGGTATGGTGGTCAGCCGGACCGTGGCTGTGAGGTATGGTGGTCAGGCGGACCGTGGCTGTGAGGTATGGTGGTCAGGTGGGCCGTGGCTGGGAGGTATTGTGGTCACAGGGCTGTGAGGTATGGTGGTCAGGCGGACCGTGGCTGTGAGGTATGGTGGTCAGGTGGACCGTGGCTGTGAGGTATGGGGGTCAGGTTGACCGTGGCTGGGAGTTATTGTGGTCACAGGGCTGTGAGGTATGGTGGTCAGGCGGACCGTGGCTGGGAGGTATGGTGGTCTTGTGGACCGTGGCTGGGAGGTATGGTGGTCAGGTGGACCGTGGCTGGGAGGTATGGTGGTCTTGTGGATCGTGGCTGGGAGGTATGGTGGTCAGGTGGACCGTGGCTGTGAGGTATGGTGGTCAGGTGGACCGTGGCTGTGAGGTATGGTGGTCAGGCGGACCGTGGCTGGGAGGTATGGTGGTCAGGAGGACCGTGGCTGGGAGGTATGGTGGTCAGGAGGACCGTGGCTGGAAGGTATGGTGGTCAGGCGGACCGTGGCTGTGAGGTATGGTGGTTAGCCGGACCGTGGCTGTGAGGTATGGTGGTCAGCCGGACCGTGGCTGTGAGGTATGGTGGTCAGGAGGACCGTGGCTTGAAGGTATGGTGGTCAGGTGGACCGTGGCTGTGAGGTATGGTGGTCAGGTGGACCGTGGCTGGAAGGTATGGTGGTCAGGTGGACCGTGGCTGGGAGGTATTGTGGTCGAACGGGCTGTGAGGCGTATTGTCGGACGACCGAGGTCGGGATGCTTACTTACAGGTCGCTTGCTTACAGCTCTGATCCAGATGA
Organism: Prostheceraeus crozeri; assembly: GCA_907163375.1. NCBI lineage: Eukaryota > Metazoa > Platyhelminthes > Polycladida > Euryleptidae > Prostheceraeus > Prostheceraeus crozeri. Next base: position 166,155 of record CAJQUW010008172.1, read on the forward strand.
TTGTAATTCGTACTTTACTGCATAATGTCTGAAATTCATTGTAGACTGCCAGATAAGAGTCTTTACATGTAAAAGTGTGTCGATGATGGTGAATCATTGGGTTTTGCTAATCCTTGATTTTACTTTTCAGTTCGGTGATTTAATGCCCTATTGATTCGATGAGCTGAGCATGCAGGACGAGCTCATGAGCGCTCTCTCTGATCTTCCCATGACGCCAACATCCATCGGTGCCCCTACGTCTACTTTGGACGCCGCAGCAGTAGCCTTGGCCGCGTCGACCAGTGATTCGGTCAGTCATTTGCCTTATGAGCTTCCTCCAGTCTTCAAAACCTTGGGTGACAACGACAGTGATGATCAAAAGAGTGGCGACGATATCAGTCAGTTCAGTACTTTGTCTATTCTCAGTGCGTCGGAGATGGGCATCAAATTGGAACCAGGAGTCGGCAGTGGGAATCGAATCAATCACGACATCAACAATGAAGGTTTTATACCAATGATCGGTCGTTCTTACGGCTCCAACATGGACTTTGCGCGAACTCTTCACAGCGTTCCTGATTCATTGGATACAACACGAGCGGCGACTACGACAGCTGCGAGTCTTCAGTCCCAGACCATCTCTGCCTTGGTGAGTCCTACAGGAGCTCAGTCTTCAGCAACTCTCCTACCGCAGCAGCAATCCCAGCAGTGTCTGAATAATGGAGGCGGTCTTCGTCTGATGAGGACGCAGTCAGAGATAGTGGACCAGTCGTCAAATCAAATACAACTCGCCCCTCCACCGATGGGGAATGCGGTCTTCACCATGCAACCTCAAGATGTGACGTTACAGTCCAGTCTTCTAAGCCATCAGCTTAGTTCTTCCACAGCACCGCCCGGCGGCACGAGAAACAGAGGTCAGACCTCCTCCCAATCACTGCATCCAACCTCTCTGCCGGTCAGTCAGTCTCAACAGATGTTCTCGCAATCTTCACCCGTTTCGCAACATCTCCAGCAGCAGCATCAACAACAGACAGGTACGTCACAACTCTTTATTAAATCATTCGTCACAGAAGTTGGAGGTCTTGCGAAAAGATTCTCTTAAATGTTGGTGTTACGTCCATCCGCTTGTGTTCTGGCACTCTTTGCTTGGTTGAAGTGACTTATAGAATGTATGAAATTGCAGAAATAATTCGAAATGAATTAATAATTCAGTGATAGGGTTTGGAATAAATATGAAGAACTTCAAAAAGATATTCAGAAGTGGCAAGACACTTTAAAAATGAACTAAAACATAACGATATGGACCAATAATAATAAGAACATCTAAAGGTCACTAGGAATCACTAGGAACTCCTGTGGCTCTGACCTTGGCTAATGGAATATCTCGTTGAATTGTAGTCATAGATGACATGTAGTGGGTGCAACGGATCAAGAGGCGCAACATCAAGTCGACTGCCCAATCCACTGCAAGAGTCCGATAATGTTCCTCTGCCTCCAATGGAAAACAGTTTGAAATTCAGCATTAAGGAGGACTTTGATATGCACAGGACAACCATTCTAAATGATATCTGAGCTAGTATTCGATTGATTCAGTAGCATCATAACCTCCTAGTTTGAACATATGCTTGCAATCATCTTCAATAATTTGCTTGATCTTATTTAGCTAATTATGCACCCAAAAATGTATTTGTATTTGAACGAAGCTTGCATGCTCAGCTATTGTCATCTTTTTCACTGATTTTGATTTTCCAATAAAACTATAGAATGGAAGTAAAGCTTCATGCAGTGGCAGGTAAATCGCACGCATTTTCACTTAGATTAACTTGGCTAAATCATTGGGTTAGAATCAGTCCATGTGTAAATCTGAGCTTTTCATTGGTTCTTCATGCCCAACTTAGTTCCCTCGGATGTGCCGCGACCTTGACTTAATTTCTATTCTAGTCAACTTGAGATGAACAATATATTTCTATGGGTTAGATGACATAAAGCTGGCAAACTCTGTTAAAAACCTCTGACTGACTGTTGCTGTATTAGAATTACAGGATGTGGAATTTGCAGCGTGGATGTGAAAAGAAATAAAAATAATGAAGACATTAGCACGTAATCAGGAGAACTTTTGAGCTTGTGCAGATTCAATCAGTTTAACATGTCATCCAGGATTTTCGTGATTTTTATGCAAAAATGAAGCCTTCGCTGCTTCTCACTGTGGGCTTGGACGGTGCTGACACATTCAGTCGTTTCTGTAGCGCTGTGATACTTTCTGCGAAATTGACTTTCAATGTCACTTTCGGGGTTTGAACACACAACCATAACATCTCAAAGGTGAGCATTTAAGCCCCGTGCTACGGGAGCCTTTTTTGTGTAACCGATGTTAACATGGAGATATATTTTTCCGTAATTAAAGTCAGAGAATATAATTTCCTTATCTGTGTAAAATTCTGATCTGATTTTGGAAACACGCAAGAAACTCCATCGTGTCATGTTATTAATGCAATGACGTTGTTTTGAAATCTAACTATTAACAAATTACGACCATGACGAGTAGCAGTGGGTCTTGAAAACTGATAGGAAAGTTATGTAATGTCCAAATTGCAGACGAAACGAAAATCAGCGACGCATGTGTTATGTCATCTCGGTGAACATTCGTTCGATTTGCTGAAAGTACATCGGCGTTACTTTTGTTGATTCTAAAATAGAAGTGTGCGTATTCACTATGAATACAATTTCAATAGTTTCATTGTACATAATTGTACAAAAATTTACATTTATAGAAATATGAGTATTTATTCATCACAGCTTCAAATGATTCTAACTTGCTGCCTTCTAACTGAGACACAGTGATGCTACATTGATGAGAACGCTGATCTGATGGAAGCAGTGATAAGAGGCATGGCTGAGTAAAAAGTCAGTACGGAAACTGTGCAGCAAGTAGAATCGAATAACAAAGAATTCTTTACAATACATTCAATAGTGCTGGATTCATCAATTTATTTTGCTCTTGTTTTAACCGGTCTCGCTGCCTCTCATAGAGATCTACGGCAGAGAGATGACGTGCATTTGACAATTTCAGCAGTGAATAATATGCATATGTCAATCGATCGCTGAAGAGCGGTTATGCAAACTGAATGACGCAAGAATTCTACATCAAAAAATAAATCAAAATGATCAAAAGAAATGAATCAAAAAGGCTATATAGTCTTCTTTATCTACATATAGAGGTCTTTATATGGACATATCTATATAGTCTTTTGATTTCTTCTTGTTCATGAGCCTTTGATGAACATATCATGTTGTTCTGTGAATTTTCTCACCCACTTGTGACGTCATTCAGTTCGCTTAACTGCTCTTCAGCGATCGATTGACATCTGCATAGTATTCACTGATGAAGTTGCCAAGTGCATGTCATCATTCTGCCGTAGAACTCTATGAGAGGCAGCGAGATCGGTTAAGACAAGAGCAAGAGAAATTTATGAATTCAGTAATATTGAATGTTTTGTACAAATTTGCGCATGCGAAGAGAAAAAGATTTTGTCCTTCAGCAATTTGTCTCATACATGTCATTGGCGACGATGTAGTTATTGGACGAAAATGCGGTTTCCGTAACTGAAATAAGCAGCGTCCTTAATCCACACCAATATTGTTCTGATAAGTGATGTGATTTGAATGTGGAATAAATTTGATTATCTTTTAAGAGTGCGTCGTATAGTGACTTAAATATTAAGTTATCCAAATCTGCGTCAGAAAATGTGTGATCTGCCTCCTTTGTTGGATATTGGCTCGCCCAAATTCTCTGCTGGGATTCGTCGCCATTATCCAGTTTTCAGACAAATATGGAATCTGTGTTCCGCAGAACGATTACACATGGCCTTCAACGTGACAGGATGATGTTCAGACCACATTTTGTTGATGTTCTTTAAAGTAAATATTTTATAAATCAACATGGCTAATAGATAGGAGAGTGCTTGAAGTGAGAGTGATGAAATAATACAATTCAAGAGCTAATTACCAGCCCATCAACAACAGTATCACGTTTCTATGACTTTTGATGCAATCCGATTTGATTCGCCTCACAGGACCTCAAACTCGACTGCATTTGTGCTTCTAGACGGGTCCAGACGATCTGAAGACTATCTCTCCGGATTGCTCCGGATGGTTGGCGAGCTCAGCTGTCTCCTCTGATGGCCACTGCTCCCTCGCTACTTCGTCTTCACTTTTCTTCCTATCTGAGCTTTGTCAATCTTCTCAAACTATACTTTATAGTTGGTACTCATCTCTCACTCACAGGTCGTTCAGAGGCTCCATAGCTCATGGCTAGAGTTGATCCGCAACTTGGTCGCTGCGTTCTCCGCTTTTGTATGCAATGAAGTAGAACGTCTGACATGCGTCAGACAGAGAGCTTGTGATCGGTATTGAAGATATATCATGCAAGGAAATTGCAATTATCTCAGAGCCGGATGTACGTCGGTGATCAGTTTCATATGCACTCATACTGAGAGTGCAAATTCTATTCATACATGCAGACTTCCATGATTTTAAGAAAGATAATAAAGCATTCTTTTACATATCTGTCCAGTGTCCATTCAAGGCGCGAAGCTACACTCTCACCAATTTAAAATTGGAAACCTTTCGGTATCGACTTGCTCTCCGATTTTGTTTCCATTTCATCTTGCCGAAACATTAACATGGAGGATATTGCATCCACACAACGTGAAGTTTGATTGAATCGCCTACGAGATGAACTAAAAACACGAGTGGAGGTCCTACAAGAGACCACGCGAACGAGGGTAGCGAGAGGACAGAAAGTGGGTTTTTGGTGAGGACTGGTCCCCTCTCATATTCTTCGATGCCGTACATGCAACAGTCTATTTGCTCAAAAACTCCCAAGTCGAGAGATAATTACTTTAGCAAGTTGATTTGTTCAAGTTGTTATTTTGTACAATATGATTGATTTGTGATCTAAGTGAATAAAGTTATCGGAAAAGAATGAAATTATTTTATCTGATTTGTCTGTATCGCCGGGTGCTGTAGTCATAAAGTCGTTTTCTGATTTCCGACCGATGACACATTGATGATCTTCAAATGGGTTAGTCATCGTTTCAAAACATGGATAATTCGTCTTTTTGTACCTAACTGAGGCGATGATGAAGATCACCCTTTTCCTTCATCTTCGCATGTTCATGGAATTCTTTGTTTTGAGAGGAGAGTTAAGAACCAATTGGAATGAGATCGTGAATGAAGTGTGATGTGTTGGCTCATCATCTTGGCACCGTTAACCACCTCTTTCCATGAGGTCATTCCGGCGCTGATGAGTCACAGGACAAGAAAGAGATAGACTATGGAAACCTTGACATCCTCTACAGCTGATATGATAATGTAGAAGCAATTGATGTTTTGCAGTCAGAGCCAAAACAGTTTTCACCTGAGAGCAGAACAGTTTTCATCTGAGAGCAGAGCATTCTTCATTCGTGTCTCATATTACTTGATTGTCTTCGCCCGCTTCCTCTGCCTAGCCGTGCATCGTTTTCCTTTCCGGATAACACTTCTGCCGGTGTCTGAACATCTTTGACTGTCAATTTCCTATCAGCCACAATTTTTAATCTACGACCTCGTCGATTAGTATCCAGAGGCCTAGCCAGATTGATTGGCAAGAAGCCATTATATTCGGTCGATCGTCTTGAAAAATCGTGAAAATATAATTTTCAATTACTTCCGAAGTTTTTGAGAATTGTACTTTTTCGAATACTGATTAATGTAATTTTAACTTAAGAAATGTGTTTTGACTCCGATAGAACCTGTACCTGGCGATTAAAGATGAAGAATGACACCATCTTACGGTAGTTATCTGAATTTCATGTGATGGGTCTGCTCAAGTCACTATCCAAATTGATAATAGGCATGTACAGGATGCGCAAAAATAAGTGGAACATCTCGCAAGGCTTTATTGAACGATGTTAACTCAAGCAGCATATACGAAAGTTCAATATTCAATATGGTCTGGCTTGGCCTTGATGCACTCGAAAATTCGTCTCGGCATTGAATCGATGAGATCTGAACAGATCTCTTGAATGTCGTCAGCGTGATGAGCGGTATGAAGCATCCAGCTGATGGCTTCATGTTTTGTTCTTATACCTATCTTTCCGAATGAGCACTTCAAAATTGCCCACAGGTTCTCTATTGAGTTGAGATCATAAAAATTTCATGACTTTGCTAACACGGTTATGCTACTCTGTCGGAAAAATTCTTTTACGATACACGAAGTGTGACAGAGGGAGAGGTCCTGCTACCTCGCTTTGCTCATTTTGTCAAATAAGTGATTGAATTTTGATGAGAGCTGTATAACTTACCATGAAGCATTCAGTTTTGAATTTTGAATCAATTGTAGCGAAAATATTCACAATAATGACTCAATTGAAAATTCAAATGTTGTTTATTGTTGAGAGCTATCTCACCGGAGGAAAGAAGTAAATATATGCGACTGATATGAATAGATGTATAATTTCCTCAAAATGTAACACTGTTCCACTTAATTTTGCGCACCCTGTACTTGCAAAGTATGCCGGCCCATGTGATGCGTCAAATTGAAATGGTAATAAAAAATTCAAAATCAAGTTATTTGTCTTTTCTAGGAGTGACGATAAATAATTGCAATTAATTCATTGCTGTCATCTAATTAGTGTAATTAATTGAATGCTTTCCCAAAAATAATTGCAATTAATGTTTGATAACACCTGAAATAATCAGCAGTGTAATAGGGTTTCAACGTGATTGGTTTTGCAACCTGGGTTGAAGCCAAATGACGCTGCAGAAACCAGTTCCAACCTTGTGATGTTACGTATACATTTTTTTCGAAAAATCAATCTTCCAACTGGAGTAGGACGAACAGAGGGTATGAAGAATGAACATCGACTATTTGAATTACGTAAACATCTTCTAACGAGGATGTCGTTTCCGCCTGTCTCTTTCTTTGTTGCGTAATCTTGTCATTATCATCTTTTCATGTAGAGTGAGAACACATTCAGCTCTTTATTGTGTTGTTTTGTTTGCAAAGCATTCTTGTGTCATCTGAGCAGTACATAGATATCTTGTTTACGACTGTCGTTTGGAAATTCAGTAACCACATTTCCTGACTTTCCTGCCGCAGTCGGGCAACAGACGGGAAAACGTTGGATAACGCAATCAATTTACGGTGCAAATCCGCAAACACCATCAGCTTATTATTATTTCATAGTTCACTGAATTGTATACACCGAACATATAGGCCTACATACAACAAGCAAGCTTGGGTTATGCTAAGGTCAAGGTATTGTGATTAAGGTATCATCGCAACTAATTTACCTGAAATATTAGTTGTTGCACAGAATCGCAAGCACGTGTACGGAAACATTATAGCATCAACATCTTGCGTTCATTGTTACCTGCTCGCATCCATTGCGCAAACTGACATGATTTCACCGACTTAATTTGAAGTTAATTAGCGGTCAACTCTTTGATCTCGAGCATACCTATAATCTTCACATTTTCCATTACATAGGGTGTGCTAGGCTTGCTTCAGGAGTCGGACTCCTATGAAAATATGACATGCAGTTGACATGACGTGCAGTTGTCACAGTAAAAGCGTTTCGCAGGTCTATCACCGGCGATTGAGAGTCTATGTAGATCAGAAATTCTTTCACCACGGTTGACTGTCATTGTCAGATGATTTCCTCGATGACCCCATTAAGAGTAGTCAGTTCAATCGCGTATGAAGTCGCAATCCGATCAGTTGGGACAGCGAGTCGCACACGGGTATGAGAACGCTAGCACCCCCAAGTAGGCTCCTCACATAGGCATCAGTCCAAGCTGTGAAGTCATGTGGTACAGCAAGTCGTACACGGGTATGAGAACGCTAGCACCCCCAAGTAGGCCCTCCCAGAATCATCAGTCCAAGCTATGAAGTGTACGTGGCCATTGCTGTCGAATTTCTGCCTATTTCATCTTCAAAGGTTGGACAAAATTGTGATTGTCCAGACTGTTAGCAGAGGTCTTCCAACTAGCAAATGATGAGTACAAAGCTTGTCGAAGGAGTTCTTTCTTGAGACTATCTTTCTGAATATTATCTCCGTCATTGTTTCATTCAATGAGTAAAAAGTTTCCCTCGCTATTTCCTTTAATTGGTCGCACTCCTTCCATGTGCGAATGTTTTTCTACTGAAAATTGATGAATTCCAATGCATTCCGTAGGCCTACTCGCCTTCAACATGATAAGGCCATTGGTTTTCTGAGGAATTAGAAGTCAATTATTTCGGCCGATGTATCGCTTTCTGCTGATGTTTGTACTCCCACTAATAGCCCTGTCCATGTGCACAAAGAGCAGATCGCTGCAAACATCGCTGACATTCAAGTCTTGTCTCTGCCTGGTTTTGGTCTTTGATTTCGTCGTTTCTGTCGTGACAAATAAGGAATCTGGCAGACATTTCCGCAACAACACCTTTAATAAGTAACTGCTGGATGGGGCAACAACAGCATCCGATCTTTATTCAATGACAGTTTTCCTGACACAGACAGTTGCATATTATGCTAACAATTTATAGCAGCTTCTGGATTATATATCAATTTTCATCAGTTTGGATATAATGCTGCTAAAATATCCATAATGCTACTTTATGGATGTCATTTTCTTTTTAAACATACTTTCTTGTGAATTGAATCATTAAATCATCTCTTCGATTATTTATATCCCCTTCTAAAGCACCAAAAATTTCAGTCGTCAGCAAACCGAAATGTAGAAGTTTGCAAAATTTAGGATGGGACGTTACTTTTGTAGGATCATTTGTTGCCTTGTGACACTTGCTTCGTTCGAAGTATCAACCAAGGTACTGAAATCAGTCTAAATCAAACTCCAGTCGATGATTATTCTACGTCATGAGCACCCTAGATTCATAAAATGCATCAGAAACCGTCATTGCGTTTGACAGACCTACAAGAGAAATTTAAAATTTCTCAGGTCAATTTTGTTTATTTATTTTTTAAACTTCATTTATTCATCAATGAATAATATACAGTTTGTAAATTAAATGAACACCGTATTTCCTCCAATAATGACCGCAAATCTGTATGAAAGTTTGTCGTGGTCGCCGCCTTCATTCGAGTCAACGGTTATAGAGAACTTAGCAATGCCGTACATTTACACATATACACCCATTTCCTAAAGATCACGAGATAAATATAGATGTACAATATGCCGGTATCTTGCCTACTTCTATATTATTAGGCGTAGCGGTTATTACATAAAGGCCTTCGTTGCAGTGTACAAATATACCAGCTACTAGACATAAAATAGGCTTTATCTTATTTTTAACATTAAAAATGAGTTGAGGCCTATTTTATGTCTAGTTTTAAATTCGAATTTTATATTAGGTATACTGGCAATTTGCTTAGGCCTACAAGCATTAATCGATTTATAATGCATAATTATGTATAGGTCCTATCTCTGATCCGAAATGAAAGCCCCACAAATCAAAATTCTTTGAAGCAAAGGGACAGATTCTCCTATTCAAATTGTGTTCAGTTCTGAGGCTTCCGCCCACCTAATACGTTCTGCTCGTGTACCGCAACTTTCGCTGAATTTCTATTCTCGTTATCCATGCCATGAGCGATAAAATTGAGTTCTATGCACGCACATAATTTACCAGTGGTCAGCAGGTGAACAAGGAAATTAATTTCAAGTCAAAATATCATCTTATCGCAGTAGTGAATTTACTGATTATGGGGGGACTTTTTAACAGTAGCTGCACCCGAAATGTACAGTCTTATTCGGAGAAATACGGTAATAGTCAATATCAGCTTCAAACTTGAAATTGTCAATAATCCTTTTGGGATTTGCATTTGTTAACTGAACATATTCAACTGTTCTCAATAGATGCCAAAGTTGGCGTGGTTGGAGGAAGTTTCGCTAAGTCGTAATTTTTCTTTCATTATTGTTATCAATGAAATCATTTTATGACGCAATTCTATCAAATACCATTTATGCTGAGAATGAGGGCTGAATTTTGAACTATCTATGTGTCTAATTACTTCCTCAAATTGTCAGCTAACTACCGTCATTAGTGTTATTATGAAACAAATTAGTGGTTACACACTTTCGCTATCCAGCCAGACAGACAGACTGTTACGTGCAACCATTGGAAATTTGATTTTAGAGCAACCTGAAATCACGTGCTTCTTCCATGGTAAATAGTTTTGAAAAAGCAGCTCAACAGGTTCCTCATTATTCGATCAATTTCTCATGGCTTGTGAAAACTGAAATTTGCAGGCATTGCTCATGAAACAAAACTTCGAATTTTCTTTTTCCATCTTTCCCTCGCTCTGCATTCAATGAGAGGACTCAAGAAAACGCTCGCTCATTACATTTTTAACAAACAGTGCATTTTCAGATAATCCTGAGTTGTCAAGTACTGAAACAGAGCAAAGTTAACTTCACGTTCCCGATTTTGCAGTCATAATCAATGGCAATGAACCTTAATTAGAATCAATTTCAAAGCTCTACATAGCAGCTTTGATATATTATTCCGGGGTTGTAGGCTTGTGCTACATCAGGGGTTCTCAACCTGGGGTACGCGTACAGAATACTTGTTATAATTCATTTTTACTTTGAAATGTTTTTTTACAGTTGAAATGTTAACTTTGTGCGCATTCCGCATTGGATTGTCATCATCTGGCCTTGAAGCAACCGTTGCTAATAAGCGACCACCAACTCGACCTCAACCACACATACTTATGTGAATCCGGATTCTCCACCATAGTAATGATTAAAGGCAAACAGGAGCATGATGTTGGAGCATGACTTTCGCTGCGCTTGTGTTGCTACAAAAGCGCACATCAGTTACTCCATGTTAAATATTTGTGTTTTTAAATTGCGAATTTCGTATATTGATTCCTACGCGTAATTAAATTTTTGTATGATTGGATTCTTGCTATTTTTATATGTATAGGTGAGGCTACGCGGAGTAATGAAAAATCCTATGTTTTTCTATTTTGGGGTGCGCAGCATGAAAAGGTTGGGAACCACTGGGCTAGAGTGTAAGTTGATCAACCTGTAGCCTCCGCTGCGGATACTCCAGCAAAAAAGCTTTCAAATGTCTTGGCCTCTCGCATATACAGAGTGATCCATCTTGATAAGTAAGTAAGTAATTGCATGAGTCACTTCAAGACCATTTTCAAAGATACATGCGCAGATGATAAATGAAGCAAAGTAAAGAAGCAATTTCACAATGATCTTTCATGATAAAAAAGTATTGACTGCGGAACAATTCATGAACAGCATTAGTAGCATCGAGATGACGGGAAAAGTCTTTTGCTTCGTTGGATAGTAGGAATCTTCCCCAGGGGTTTTGTTGTTCTATACCGGTAGAGGATCATACCTTATTTACAGGTGTTACAACGATGGCAACTGACTTAGGGAAACATAAACTCAAAAGTGATTTAGAGACGCTCCTTAGAAAATGTATTGTGGGTCTATTACTTCTGACACGATCCTGATAGAGGATAAAACCCACAAACAGAAGCATGGCCTTGAAATGGGAAGTAGTACATATGGTGTGATTATCTCCACGGACTTCATCGAGGGCCAAATGAATCAAGCCATGGGACAAAATGCAATACTCAGGCACATGTATATTGTCAACATATTCGTCATACAAGACAGAATCAGCATTTCATTTGCATGAAACTTGTAATTTTGTACATTCCGACATCTTCTTTTCTCTCCAAGAGCCTGTGGATGGTAATTTACCATTTCTCGATCTGAACATCAGTGTGATTTGCAATTAGCAAGTGTGACTGCGATTTATCCGGGCATGGATGGGACTTTAAATAAGGAGTTTGTGTCGATGTTGAGAGATGTGAACTAGGCATCCTGATGAAATGGCAGCTATTCAGGTCTGTTCCCATTTTTCAACTAGGGATGCAACTCAATATTTAATTATTCTATTTACATAATTGTGATTGATAACAGGTACGGTCCATTCATTTATTGTGTATGAAACCTTGTTTTTTATTCATCCGTGCCTTGTAAGGCAGAGTCATTCTAGAAAGTTGGAGATGTGGCGGCGGCCTTCACACACAGGTTTCACCAGGTTAGGGTTGGTAACCTCTAGTGAGAGTGTTGAGAGCGGTGGTGCCTCCCGAGGCGGACACGCTCTAACCCTGGATCTTCTGAACTTCCGCACCGAACCACCTTGTAACTCAAATTGTGCGATTTCGTGGAGATCCTATTCACCCAAGAATATGAAAATGAATATCTTGAAGAATGAAATTCGAAGAACTATCAGGAAAGGTCCGAGGAATCTGAGAAACAGGAATGGCTGAAAATGATGACGAACCGATATCATTGCGGTGATAACGAGACTTTTCAGTGTTACTGTGTAATAATAATAATAATTCTTTATTGTTAGTACAAAAGCGGTACATAAAATGGGAACATCTGCACACAATATGGTCACGAGAATGAGGAATATTTGACAACAGATTTTCGATACAGTGTGGATTTTAAAGTCAATGGGAGGAGGATTCCTGAGTGTCTAATGTCACTACGAGTTTCCCTCAATGAGAAAAAGCCAGACAAGGGATGTGAGTTTTTGTTTCGAGCAATTTTGTTGATGAGTCTGATGCAAACCTTGTCGACACGTACTTGAAGACTTGGTTTATCGTATGACTTCGACCATCGTAAGGCAATTCGATCAATGCGTTCGAGTTTCTTGAATAAGTGCTGGCTGATGTCACACATCGCAGGATAGCAGTAAGATATATGACAAAAAACTAAACTTTGATAACATTTCCAAACAATACAATCTGGATTTCTGTTATCCTTAAGTCTTTTGACAAATGATAAAGACTTACAACACTTTATAAAGCAATTCAGACACTTGTCTGGTCCATGAAAGATCAAATGAGAAAAACATGCCCAAAATGTTAATATGTTCAACTTGTTCTATGCGACAGTCATTTATGTATACATTTAGGAGTTCAGCCTTCTGATATTATCTAACTACTGACATGCATTTGGTTTTAACAGTGTTAACGGAGAGATGCTTAGATGAACTCCACTTACAAAAATGATCAATGGCAGACTGGAAATTACTTTGAGAGTTTTGTATACAAGCTCAATAACAGAAATATCATCGGCATAAGCAATTATCTTGCAGTTATCAATTTCAGGAAAGTCATTGATCAAGAGGACAAACATGAGGGGGCCAAGGACAGACCCTTGGGGAACCCCACTCGTTGCGGGTTTCCAGTCAGTTACAGTAGTTTTTGTACATATACGTTGAAACCTATCAGATAAGAAACTTTCAATCAATGATATTACATATGAATCGAAACCGAAGCGATCAAGCAAAGTTTCAATTAGTTTCAGGTGACTTACAGAGTCAAAGGCTTTCTTGAAGTCAACTGCTAACAGTCTAGCATGGTTTGATGGATCTGCGGAAAAATGTTGCGCAAGGGTTAAGCGAATGGCAGTTAGTGCACTTGTGCAACCACCGAAGCTCTTCGGGATAAATCCAAATTGATTTAGATTTAGTCGATCCTTAACACACGGGAACAGAACAGAGTCTCTGATAATATTTTCCAAAATTTTACTTGGGAAGGTAAGTATGGAAATTGGTCTGTAATTCGAGTCACGTTTCGGAAGAGTTTTGCATTGATTAGTTACCTACGTATTGGACTCAGCTCATCATATTGCTGGACAAAGGAAGAAGCGATCGAACATTTCTAACATCACCTTTTCTTAGTGATAATCAAATACAGAAATGAAACATTCGCTACATAATGTAAATTGAATGAACATGTCTCGCTATCGTTTCGATCAGAAATTGGCATCGAAGATCATGGAAGTATTAAGTCCAAGTAGTACAGCTCGTTAATTGTTTATGTGCTTCATTTTATGTTGGGGAATCCAAATTGACGATGCGCTCAAGATTGAGTGAACATTTCAATGTCTCAGCTTCAAATGTCTTCATGCATCTCTGGACATTTCAGTGCACCAGGTCCAGATTATGCAAATGGTTGATATTACACTCCAACCTACGTACCTTACACTGTGGAAGCAGAAGAGATTCGCCTACTTCTTCCAAAGAGCAATGTGCAGCTTTCTACATGCTAACATTGTCCCGAGTGACCAAGCCAGCGGCCAAACGTTTCGTTGTTTATGCTATCTTTCCTTAATTACCTCATTTAATACAGATTCGGTCGAACAATTTTTGCTCTAATTTTTCATCTCATTCTCTTTGATACTCACCGATGTCAACCACAGATGAAGCATTTAATGTGATTGCGAAAAGATAGATCAATGAGCACATTTGAAGAGGCATTTCTCAGCTATCATCATTAGAAGTTTTAACAATCGGTTTAGATTATGCCGAGGAGTTCTTCTATTCACAATTCTAAATCTCAATATTAAAGGAATGGTGGTGAACAGTGCCTGAATGTGAGTAAATCTATCTATCGGTCTTCATAAAAAGGACCGCCTTAAGACTTGCGCGCACTAAGCGACCAAGTCGCGACGACCATGGCCATATCACTTAGCCGTTGTCATACATGTACGACTATATCAGACGGAAGTGATGCTTGCAGCAATAGTATTTGATTATTTGTCAATGACGATATATACACGTAGGTCTATAGAAGTTCATCACTTTCAACGAGCGAATCTTTGATGTTTAATAGTTTTAGAACTGTTCAATTGATGATTTCTTTCCTTGAATTCTTGAAGTTCACATTGTGCCCATCCAAGAAGAAGAATTTACTAACTCATTTAGCAGTCATTGATTAGTACATCTAGCGCGTTAAGACAGCTCTTGCTTTCTCTTTGTAACATTTACTGTTTCAATTCTGAAAACCATCTAAATACAAGAAAAGCATGCAAAATCCTCATGGCCGCTGCGACCTGACCGCCAAGAGCGCGCACGCCTTAATTAAGACCTATAAATAGCACGGCGTCTTTTTATTCATACAGTATCATGCTATTTGAAAAAAAATGATATATCAAAGCTTCTATGTAGAGCATTAAAATTGATTCTAATAAGGTTCATTGTCATTGATTGTGACGGCTAAATAGAGAAAGTGAAGTTAACTTTGTTCTATTTCAGTACCTGACAAGTTAGGATTATCTGCCAATTTCCAATTCTTGGTGATTGAATGTTTTCAGATAGTTTTAGAAGGCTTATGCTGTCAATAAATTCAATATTTTCCCCAATTCATGAAACATGCCTTCTTAATCCTTCGTTTTTTTATGCACTTAAGTGTCCCAAAACGCAAAATGTATTTATTGGCTGCATCGTCTATCATAAGCAACTTTTTATGCATGTGATAGTGTGACTACCAATAATGCGGTCTTTAGTTTTCTTTAGAACGAGTGAGGCCATTATCTTGTCCAATCAAATTTTAGTGACTCGGAAAATAGCCACAACCATTCAAAAATGGGACTCTCCTCCGATTGAAACATCTTTATTTCATAGAAGTACAATTCGGCTGTCTTATTGTGATCTGCTGATGAGTCATATTTATTCTTTTATACATCTGTTACATATACGAATCAGTTCCCAAAACAAATCACAAAAAACATTTTAGTCTAAGAAGCTATTTCAACGCCAAGTCAAATTCTTATTATCTTTCTTTCCATTTGTTGTACAAATTTGACCTTCAAATGACTCTTCAATGGCTTCTCAAGGACTTCGGCTGAACAAGCTTAGGTAAAAGCTAACAATGACAGATTTTGCCATCTTTCATTGACTGTTTCAACTTTTCACGAATCCGTTCAAAAGTCAACTTGAAGGCAATATTGCATCGATATGTCAAATTTCAACCTTCTTAAGAAAGTCTTAATTGCACGGTTGTTATGCTGCACCACCTCCCAAAGTCTTTTTCCACTTTCTAATATTTCTCCATCTACTCAGATTCCATGGAAGTCTCATCTGATGAATCAATACATGTGTATCGTTTTCAGAATGATTTTACATCGAAAATAGTTCCCGTTCATGACTTCTGTAAACTTCTGTAAGAGAAGAAAAATTATTAATAGCATCCTCATTATTGAATTGACAAAATGAAAGTTTTGGCAGTGATGTGCAATAATCAATTTACAAAGTGAAGTAACCTAGCATAAATAATGAAAATAGACTGCACAGAAGATCGTGGTTCACTACATCGCTAGGTGTTTTTGTCGCCAGGGTCTTTTCATCGACAGGGTCATTTCATCAACAGGTCTTTTTGTCGACAGGGTCTTTTAATCGACAGGGTCACTTCATCGACAGGTCTTTTCGTCGAGTGGGTCATTTCATCAACAGGTCTTTCAATCGACGGGTCTTTTCATCGACAGATCTTTTCATCGACAGGGTCATTTCATCAACAAGTCTTTTCGTCGACATGGTCATTTCATCGACATGTAAACATCATGGAATTTTCAGTCATTTCATCGACAGGGTCATTTCATCAATGTCTATGTCCAGAGTCAGAAGACATCGGAGTCCTTGATGAAGCTGAAAGACATAAGTTGATGTCTACGAATTATTGAGTTAATTTATGTCTTAAGCTATCTATGGATGCATGATGCTATTGAGTGAATGTCATCCACCTGTCGATGAAATGACTCTATCGACAAAAAGACCTGTTGATGAAGTGAACCACCACTGCACAGAAACATAGGATTGTAGAGAAGATAGATCGATGAAGAGAAGCTCTCCGAAGTATCTCGGGATAATAGTGGAGTATTTCATCAATCAACCTGAGTTTTAGAAACAGAACTCACCCTGCTCTTTTATATATTTTTACCAAATTTGAACAGATTCGTGATCACGATTCAGTAAATAACGCTGTAAACATGACAAGGCGGCTGAACCTTTAAATGTCAGAAGTTAGAATTCAACACTTATTTCCAAATCGGAAAAAGTAGGTTCTTCCCTATACTAATGCATAAAGTGGGTGCAATATGACTCAATTTAAACATTGTTGGTTGGAAATGCATATCACTCATAAAATTTGTCTTAGTCTCACAAAGGAAACCTGTCAGCGAACAAGTACGTTCAGTAAAGAATACAAAAAACCTCACTCTCTTCCGATATGCATGATGCCAAGCAAAGTAATCGCCAGCCGTTTTTGATCCAGACATTTAACAAGCATTTAACATGACCAGGTACGCTCATAACATTCTAGAATATGAAAGTTCCATCGATAGTGTGGATGGATATTAAAGGAATGATCCATCTTCTTATGTCCAAAGGGATTCTTGAATAGCAAACGCAAAATTCATCTCTGATGTAATGCATTGCTTGTCTGATGTTACTCAATTCCTACAATTAATACACTGCATATCCGACACTCAGAGCACGGGGAAAATGGACGAGAAATTGTGGAATGAGTGAGTGAGGGAGCAATACATGCAAATCAATGCTGTGTTTTAGTAAACCATTTGAGGTCGTTCATGAAAAAATCTCTTACAAAACATGATGCCTGAAAAATGACATCTTTGATGTATTGATGTTTTTAACAAATGAATGATGCCTTGACCTCAACTTACCACCGACTTGTGTAATGCGCTTCTGTACTTGACTTGTTTCGCATCATTAACTTGCTACTGTTTTTCGATTCGCTATTGATGAATTTGAGATAGGCATTTCAAGTTTTGGACGTAGCATGCAAGCGATTGGCACTTAATTATCTGAATTTTGGTGCTAGATTAGGTGTCCCACTTTCAGAGAAGAATTTCCAATGTGTAGTGATTTTAAATTAGCAAAATTATTTTGGGCTATCCTTATAAATGCAATAGATGCTTTGTTATTCTCTGTTAGAGTTACTTTTTTGATGTTTTTCTGCACCCACATTGAGAACTTAAGTAATACCTGGCGACATTGTATGAATAAATAAAATGTCGTCTGTTTATGTCATTGAATCTCAACAGGAGAAGTGAAGTAGGCGAGATAAAATGAGAAGAACCACAATAATTCATGCAGCTTGTTGTCATTAGTCAATTTTTGTGATTTTTACATTTCGCGTGACTATGTGATACTTGATCTTCCATATTCAATAGCAAGGGCGAGCGGTCCTACCTGAAACGCGATCCAAAAGTTACGGCTCTGGGAAACAATTTTGAAGTCGGATAATTTTGGGAAATGCTAGGACTGAAGAATTTTATTTCTCTGAAGATTGATAGTTATATTTCATGTTATTCCATTCAATGGATATAATCAAAGTGTTGACGTTTTACATTCTAAATGTTAAGCTGAACTACTAAATTTAGTATCCAAAAAAGGAAATACATTATTATTTCCAACCCTTGCTTGTATGTTTTAGATTTCTTATTGTGCCGATATTACATTGAAGGCAGGGGTGGCGCCAGGTCCTTCCCCGCAGGGGGGACAGCACTCCCCGCCGGGGGGTCATTCCTATCTCCAGATTTTACCGAAAAATGGCATTAGTCTACATGACTTTGACTGTTAGTATGTCATACTGCGTCTACATTGTTACGGTATATCTGATGCATATGTGGTAAATATATACGATATTATCAATATACATAGAATTACAACATCATAAGATCTGCAATTGTATTATATGTTTGTGATATCGTTCGACATTTATTGCGTCAACTTATTGCTGGCATTCCATCATGTATAATTTGTAGTTGTAATTTCTTCAGAGCATAGTAATATTGTCACCAATGGGCCCAAATGACATCATATACACCTTTAAAATCGTCTACGAAACTTCAGCTGACAAGAAATAGAGATAACAGACTGATCATCTATTAAATTTGACATGGAATTTCATAAGTTTGACCACTTCGCACGTGTCAGCAATTCAAAACCAATACATCAAGTATACAAGATAAAGAGTGAGCGGAAACTTGTCATCATCGACTGATAGACGCATCTCGATTCCAGCATTAAACCAATATGCAAGGTGAAATTAAATGAAATTGAAAATCACACCTGTGGCGCCAAAGCTCCAAAATTATACGAAAAATAATGCAATTGTAAAAAGTTTCCCCGACCAATTGTCCAACATCCCCGCCGGGGGGGGGGGGCACGACTTCCCCGCCGGGGGCCTGACCCACCCGTGGCGCCGCCCCTGATTGAAGGTAAATATAAGTTGTTAATAAAAACGACAAATGTGTGATTCCTTCACATTTCTAATATAATTATATGCTTCATGTGACTATGCCGTTTGTCAGCATATAGAGTTAACCAGCTAAGTTCGATTAGATTAGTTACCTGAAATTTGGAAATGCAGTAGAATGATTTTGTGATTTTTAGCGAATTGTGAGATAACCTTTAGGAAAATATGCTGAAAAAGCAGTAGAACAGTCTTCAAGAATTGACAACCAAACGTAGACATGGAACCATTACACGCGCACACTTCCTCTACATTAATTGAACAAAGAACGACATAAAGATGGGATTTCTATCTCTCCCCGAGAGCTCGAACCAAGGATTCTATCATCCTTGCAAGTCTAACTGTATAGAAATGGACATTTAAGAAGTGAAAAATCGCCATTTGAGGCGGACCACTGTGAGAGGGCAGTCGCGAGTCTCAGGTGCCCTAACCTGATTTATGGAATGAATATTTAAAAGAATTGAATATCTGCCAACTCAGCTTGGAATTTAGCACAGTTATTCGAGAATTTCATCCACACGTTATCCTTGTGTAACAGTCATGCTGTCAGTCTTGGACGATGATGACATGACTGTTGGACTGATGAACTTTGCATCTCATCGTTGACCCATTCCTGACCCTCTGATGGCTAAGCGGGTATTAGATAACCAGAAATGTCCTTATTAGACTACTGAAGTTGTGATTAGCGATGTATGATGGCGATGGAAAATATCAAAGGCTAGAGAAAATTGCCCTGTCACGCAACACTTTGATCAAATGGATAAGAAATGTGTGACACATTAGATAATTGTGTTGAAAGTTATTTCTCAAATCGTCGATGACTTCGTACCTTTCCACTTGCTTTATTGAGAAATGAACAACAATCAGAGCATCACGTGATTGACGTGACACAATGTGATGCCTATTTTGAAACCCATCCTCAAGACTGCAACTTATTACAGCTTACGATGGCAGTTCTATTCTTGAGTATGCTTTCCCTGCCTTTGTTAACCTTCCGAAAGCTCTCGAACTTGAAATTGAAGGGGTTCAACGACGGTGTCATCGACTTTGTACAGTGCTCCGGTGGTCTGTTTATTAACTTGACCTCTGCGAGAGATGCTGCTCCGAGACGCCTTTTCTTACGTGCGGCACTAAATTGTGAGCACACTCTTTCTCCAATTATTCCTGATCAATCAGTGCGGTTAATGTGGTTTATTGTGTCGACTATGCGTTTTTTTGAATTCTTTTGAATCTTTCACCATTGCTCTCATGTCTAATTGCTTACAACTTGTGCATTTTGGATTAATTATTGACTTGTCTCACTTGTATCAGAAAACTGATTCTCAATTCGAAGAAAACATTACTTATGATGATAGTGGAGTTTTAATTTTTTTCAGAATTGGATCTCAGCACTTTATTTCGCCCTTGTTTTCGACTTTGATATCCATAATTTCTAACTTTCTATTTTTGTCATCCAAACATGCAATGTTGCGTCAATGCATTTCTCACATTTTTTGTCAAGATGCGAGAACCGCGCGTGAATTTCGGACTGGAATTTTGGATGCTAAAAGAATGTGAACCATTGGTCTCAAAGGAAGAGGTTGGAGCTCAGATAATCGATTGTCAGTAGAATGGAAGTTTCGTGGATTTATGTACTCGTTAGTGAATTAGTATCAAAGTGAATTAGTGACTTCAAATATCACTTAATCTTCTCATAACTGAAAGCTGTATCTTAATCATCAGATTATTTTGTCATCAACTTTCTTCAGATGATTTGTTAAATTATAGTCCGGGAGCTAGCGCGAACTTGTGTAGGGAACGAGGTAGTACATAAAACTTTTACATAGCATAGTACACCTCTAACCTACTGCAAAACTTCGCGTCTGCCGGATCAGATCATTTGCTTTTCAGAAATAGAGAGGATAACACAATCCTATGTATTTCCAGTGGTAAAATTGTAACATTTAAGGTGTTGACTCCTTTTTTTCGAATTTTTGCTCATAAAAGTTACACAAATTGGTATTTTGTTGAACTGGTTATTATAGAAATCATCTATAGACCATGATCTTTCAAATGAGTTATCATTCAGTGACAGAGGATGAAGTAAAGTGTGCAAGCAGACACTTTTCGTTGGTGTAACTGCAAATTTCAACATAGTAATTTCAGGAAAATTGTTGATATACTTTAACGAAAAGTGTCTGTTTGTACACTTTACTTCATCCTCTGTCACTGAATGATAACTCATTTGAAAGATCATGATCTGTAAATGATTTCTATAATAACCAGTTCAACAAAATACCAATTTGTGTAACTTTTATGAGCAAAAATTCGAAAAAAAGGAGTCAACACCTTAAATGTCACAATTTTACCACTGGAAATACATAAGATTGTGTTATCCTCTCTATTTCTGAAAAGCAAATGATTTGATCCGGCAGACGCGAAGTTTTGCAGTAGGTTAGAGGTTTACTATGCTATGTGAAAGTTTTATGTACTACCTCGTTCCCTGCACAAGGTCACGCTAGCTCCCGGACTATTATCTTTCGATTACATTACGAATCCGAATTTCTTTAACTTGGATTATGAAGTAGTGAAATCTCCCATTCCTTTTCATTAAAACCGTCAACATAAGGACCTCAACAAAGAGCAGAAATCACTGCTTGACTGTGTCATATTTGACTGGATCGGCTTCATCTCCTATCTGTCCCACGCTTTGACACCGTTTAACTCGAGAATTATGTCACCCGTTTACCGGCAACATGCTATTAACCGGAACCTGATTACACGAAATCCACTGCACTGAAGGGAGGTTGAGTCAAATATTTGCAGAACTCTTATCTTGATTAGTGTGAAAACCTGTCAGTCGCAGTCAAGTTGGTCATGTTTGATCATACAGGATGCACGTCTATAGAGCTCTTGAGGGATGTTGTCTCTCAAGGTAGTGATCTATCCTTCATTCCTTCATCATTGGAGCCTCCGTTAAAGATTTCTATTAATCTTGGGTAGGCTCCCCAGACCCAAGATTGTAAGATTATTGCTATATATTGTCATTTTTGGTAGTTCTTTATCCATAATATCCGGTGATCAGCAGATTTGTTAATAAGTTTTTAGTCGTGTGGCCTATCAAACCCAAGATTTTACCCAACCTTGATCCGAGCAGCCTACGCAGGCAATGTCTATGGAAGTCAAATGCTTGACATGCGCGGGAGTGTGTTTCTTTTCATCCTTGAAGCAGTAGAAAAGATTAGAAGAAATGATAGAACCTCATACGGGACTTACATTTACGAATGCTTTGTTTTGATAATGTTCATCAATTTGAAGACTTCCGAGTTCACTTGTCACCTTGAGAGATGATTGTCGTCGTACAGAAAATCCGGTGTCTATTAATTACATAAGCGATGAAGTGACGTATTTATCCTCTCTCTACGAACATAATTATCTCTTCCGTGTAAGCCACAAAATTCTTTGTTCTCAGTTATGTAATGACGTTAGAAAGGTTTAGAATGATGATATCAACGAAGTTGTCATTCAAATGAACCATAAATATTCAATGATGTGATTCTAGATAAATTCTCTCTCTAAGATCTGCAGAGACTGCTTGCCACATGAACTATATGAAATGACGTTTGGGCATCAATGAAGCTCGAAACGGCAAAGATAACAGCCTCAATTAGTTAAAAGATTTCGCAGCTGGTAGAGTTACCGATTTATCACCCAAATCATGACTTGTTTTGCGTTTGCAATTTTCGCTAATCACAGTAATTGACCTTCATCATCTAAAACAGTGTTTCTAAAGCTTTTTTTATATCAAATTTAATAATCCCCCTCGCTGATCATGTCATGCATTTCAGTGCGTTTCATGGAAAATGCAGCGTGATTCGTGTACCATTGAGTTTATAAATTTTCACTTTGACCAGGTGTAACTCAGTAGTGAGAGAATAATTCATTTTGTCAATACAATTGACATACATACGACATATAGGCCTGCAGTCTTTCTTGATAAATGCTTGCTAAATAATTTTAAAAACATACATTCGAATAGTCATCTTCGTTTTAACTGTCACAATTCGAAGACATTGCATTCATGCTAGATTTTTTATTCAGTACAGGTTATAAAGGTAGTCTTAGATTGTCTTTCTTGTTATTTTCTAATATATTTGACTTTCTGACTTAGTTATCCACGTTTACTGGATTAGCTGATACTTAGATTATTACTACTTAGTTATATAGTCATCCACAAATTTCTATCTTCAATTGTCTATTTCTTTCAATTCACTTCTGCTGGGGACACCTTTGGTGCATAGGCGTGACCTTTTCCCCCACACATTCACTTAAAAAAATATTCACTTCACAAATCATAATTGCACGCTTTCTTTGCCATCTTGAGCATCTCTTTTTGCGTAATTTAGCACAGTATAACTACCGAATTAAAATAGGACAGAAAACTGCAAAAACAATCATGAATCGATAAAAAGTTGTTAGCATGAAGTATAGTTTACGAATGTGTTCAGTGTCTCGCAGGATGGGCTTGATGTTGATAAGCTGGTTGATGTCCGGTATCAGCTTTGTTAAAAAGAGTCAAGTCTCCGCGTTTCTCACCGTTTCAGCGTTTCTCTACTTATTCAAAAGATAAGTCACTGCAGAAAATCCTAGATACAGATCGGTTAATCGGCACCAAAATTTCTCGTAGTTATCGGCTTTGAAGTAGGCTTTAGCCTGGACGTCATTTTTCAAATCGATAATATGTTCTTGGAGGTGAATCTCTAAAGTAGCAGGGTCAGCATCGGATGGTCGGAGCATCCACTGCCGAACATCTAATTGCAGCAGATCCTGGTATCGCTCTTTCAAATTATTAATCAACTTCCGCAGGTAGAAGGAATAACGAGAACACTCTTCTTCTGAAATCATGTTTCCGCTCAGTCTCATGAAATGTTGATACTTACCCCTTGCCATTTTTTGCTCAGAAAGAATGAGTTCTTCAATAAAACTCTCGATAACATTTCCGCATCTAATGAGAGTGGACATAGATCCCTGCAACTTACTACTGACCTCATTCATAAAGTGAAAGATGTCTGCCAAGTATGCAATATCATTTCTCACATTATCAGCGGAGTCGGCTAATGATGGATCAGATGCTTGCCTTAGGAATACAATAACAGAGTCCAATATTGAAGAAAATCTTGTCAGAGACCCCTAGAGAGCCATCTTGCTTCAGCATGAAAAAGGAGACGTTCGAATTCTTGACACAGCTTGTGAAATAGCCTGGTATTGAGAGAATGTGCTTTGATTTTATTCACAATAACAATTCTCAGTGTGTAATGGAGCTCTGGGCTTAATTCCATGGCAACCAAGTGCTGTCTGTATATAACGCAATGAATAGTTATCACGTCAGGTATTTCGATTTTCAAAAATGCAATGAACCCTTATTGTCTTCAAATCATTGCTGGGGCAACATCCGTAGCACACTGAATGATGTTTTTAGTGGAATGCCGTTCTCTTCATCGTATGTTTTAATTGCATTGAATACCATGCTGCCTTTTGTGTCGGTTGGAAGATTTAGAGAAAAGAGCATTTCCTCTTGAATTTCTGATTTGAAGACAAATCGAACAATGCCAAGATGCAAAGATTCATTATCTCGCAAGGTTGATTCGTCGATTTGCAATGAATGTTTTGTCTTCGCTAGAATTGTAACCAGCTGATTTTCAATATCATTCATACCGGAAATATAATATTTTTCTTCCAAAATATTTCCAAAAATTCTGAAGTATATTAAAAATATATATATCTTTACCTTTTGAGAACAAATTTCCTCTTATTATAGTTGTTTCATCCAAAAATACGGTATTTTCCTATCTGTGAAGTATGAATTTTAGCTCGAGCATGGCATTGTAAGCTCACAAAATGAGGCAAAGTTAATCAGAAAACTTCAGTTTTGTGAGTTAATTCTTCATATTTAAGGAAAAAATTTTTGAGTGCACCCCGTAATCCTTTACTCTATGGTCATTCCGTTTTTAGATCAATAGTGTTTATGCTTATGCAGAGTTAAGCAGGACAGATTATTTCCCAAGTACAGGGTGGCGCACGTAAACCGCCGGATTTTAAGCTTTTATTACTCCTCAAATATTCATCCGATCGTCATGAAATTTCGACTCGTACTAGTTTGGAGTATAGGATTTATGATGATTATACCTGTTGTACTGAGTATTGTCAGAAAATTCTGATTCTATTGACCGAATGACATGTGCTCATTTTGTTGACATCGAAAATCTAGATCAAGTTAATTAACTTAACATGAATCGTATTCTGCACAACGAATTGTGCGCAGTCTTGAAGTGAATATTGTTCAGTTACTTCCATGTCATATAAAATACCATTCGACGATTAAATCACTATCTGAAAAGAATCGAACATAGAAGAATGGATGATTATTCGGTTGCAGAACGAGCAAAATGCTTGGCTTGGTACGAATGGCTCAAGAGTCCAGTGCAGGTACAAAGGTTTTATCATTCAGAGTATGGCAAGAACGCGAGAGCACCGGATGCCCGTACCATGAAGCGGTGGCACACAAACCTGTTGACCAGTGGTAGTGTAGTGACACAAACGGGACCGGTCATCTTCTGAACGAACTGAGCAGAATATGGAACGAGTTGTGCAGTTTCGAGGAGGACCCAAACACATCTACCCGTCGTGCATCTAATGCACTTCAAGTGAGTCGCCGCACTATCCAGCGCATCCTCCATGACTATGGATGGCATCCGTACAAGGTCCAGGTGGTGCAGCGATTACACGAAGATCTGGAAAACCGAATGGAGTTCGCAGAACAGGAGCTACAGCGCATCCAAGCCAACCCGAGCCATTTAGTGGAACTAACCTGGTCCGATGAAGCTCACTTCCATCTGGATGGTAGTGTGAATCGCCACAATTGTCGTTATTGGGCCAACCAGAACCCTCACTGGATCAAGCAATAGTCTATGCACTCGCCACGCACCACCGTCTGGGCGGCAATCAGCCAACCAGGTATCTACGGACCGTTCTTCGATACCTCCGTCAACAAGGATCGGTATCCTTGCGCACTTCCTGTGCGTGAGTGGTTGAACAAGAAGATGCCTAACGGATGGATGGGACGTGGATCTCCTAACATGCCCTGGCCACCCCGTTCACCTGACCTGGCGCCTTGCGATTTCTTCTTGTGGGGTTTTGTCAAGTCCAAGGTTTACCATACACGCCAACATCCATGCAAGACCTGAAGGACCGCATCATACAAGCATTTCAAGAAGTGACAACTGAGATGTGTCGAGAAATAGCTCTGGCCTACCAAAAGCGACTCGAATCCGTCCTTGAGAATGGAGGACACGTTGAAGTTCGATGACTACTAACACTTTTTTCTTATGTTTTTCATTTAATAAATGTTTTCTATGACATTTACCTTAATTCGTTTTGGTCATTATTGATAAAGACGTGGGAGAAATAAAGGGAAAAGTTTAGCACTAAATTTTACATGTTAAGATACATTGTTGGTATGTCAATTATACTACATGTCATTCGGTCAATAGAATCAGAATTTTCTGACAATACTCAGTACAACAGGTATAATCATCATAAATCCTATACTCCGAACTAGTATGAGTCGAAATTTCATGACGATCGGATGAATATTTGAGGAGTAATAAAAGTTTAAAATCCGGTGGTTTACGTGCGCCACCCTGTATTTCTTCTTCAATATGGTGACGACAAGGAAAATGAATTGAACATCTTGTTCACTAAAAGCTACTACTAAATGTTTAATTTAGGTTTTTTAAGTGTCAGTTTTTGTCATCGCCGACCAATCGATGTTCATATTTATTCGATTTGTTCAGTCTCTTCGTGGCAAAGTGGTTAAGTGCTTGGCCTAGCGATCTTTCGGTACAGAGGTCGAACCCCGGAAGTGTCATTGGAAGTCTACATGAAAGCCAACTGAATTAAAAGATCACAACGGTCCAGATTAGTCTGACCAGACCCTCAGTACGAGGCAGTAGTGACGTTAAATCATTCATTCAATAATTGACCTTTACAATCTAAATAAAAATCTTCTTTAATTTAAATGTTATTGACTTCTTGTCAAACCAGAGTTGATGACTTACAGTGAAGTACGGATAAAATACATCGATATTCATATTTTTAATTATTTTATATTATATATATTATATATATTATTTAATATTCAATATTTTTATTCTCATTTTTAATCAAGTGAAATGAGGGGCCACTGAAGGATCGACATCGTTTGAAATGAAACATTTCGCTTATACGGCAGTTTTTTAGAATATTCGAATATGAGGCAGAGTACAACTTCGGTGGCGTTACATAAGGGAAGATGAAATTTTGAGATTCTTGTTAACCGATTTCTGACGCATGATATAAGAGAATTTCGTAAGACTGACCAATCAATGTTGATGAGTCACGCATTTCCTTAACCACGTAATTTACTCGTTCAGGATATCGTTGATGAGAGAGTCTGCTCGATCTGCTTCGCTCCTCGCGTCTGCGTAAATCGAATAATCTCTAAAGGAAATGTTTGATGACCCGCTGGAGACGCACGAGGTTCCATTCTGATCAATTCCGATCATTTTGAAACTCTTCCTTCTTTGCTTCAGTTTTGTCCATTTTCCGGTTTTCTTGGAACGTTCGCAACGTTCGGTAATACTGACAGGTAAAATAGATTATTTATAGGTTAAAAATGTGTACGGTTCTGCAATACAAACCGGTTATATTCCGGTGCTGTTCTGCATTCTAAACCTGTTCTATTCCGGTGCTGCTCTGCATTCTAAACCTGTTCTATTCCGGTGCTGCTCTGCATTCTAAACATGTTCTATTCCGGTGCTGCTCTGCATTCTAAACCGGTTCTATTCCGGTGCTGCTCTGCATTCTAAACATGTTCTATTCCGGTGCTGCTCTGCATTCTAAACATGTTCTATTCCGGTGCTGCTCTGCATTCTAAACATGTTCTATTCCGGTGCTGCTCTGCATTCTAAACATGTTCTATTCCGGTGCTGCTCTGCATTCTAAACATGTTCTATTCCGGTGCTGCTCTGCAACGTAAACTGTTTCTCTTCCGGTGCTGCTCTGCATTCTAAACCTGTTCTATTCCGGTGCTGCTCTGCATTCTAAACCTGTTATATTCCGGTGCTGCTCTGCAACGTAAACCGGTTCTATTCCAGTGCTGCTCTGCATTCTAAACCTGTTCTATTCCGGTGCTGCTCTGCATTCTAAACCTGTTCTATTCCGGTGCTGCTCTGCATTCTAAACCTGTTCTATTCCGGTGCTGCTCTGCATTCTAAACATGTTCTATTCCGGTGCTGCTCTGCATTCTAAACATGTTCTATTCCGGTGCTGCTCTGCAACGTAAACTGTTTCTCTTCCGGTGCTGCTCTGCATTCTAAACCTGTTCTATTCCGGTGCTGTTCTGCATTCTAAACATGTTCTATTCCGGTGCTGCTCTGCATTCTAAACATGTTCTATTCCGGTGCTGCTCTGCAACGTAAACTGTTTCTCTTCCGGTGCTGCTCTGCATTCTAAACCTGTTATATTCCGGTGCTGCTCTGCAACGTAAACCGGTTCTATTCCAGTGCTGCTCTGCATTCTAAACCTGTTCTATTCCGGTGCTGCTCTGCATTCTAAACCTGTTCTATTCCGGTGCTGCTCTGCATTCTAAACCTGTTCTATTCCGGTGCTGCTCTGCATTCTAAACATGTTCTATTCCGGTGCTGTTCTGCATTCTAAACCTGTTATATTCCGGTGCTGCTCTGCAACGTAAACCGGTTCTATTCCAGTGCTGCTCTGCATTCTAAACCTGTTCTATTCCGGTGCTGCTCTGCATTCTAAACATGTTCTATTCCGGTGCTGCTCTGCAACGTAAACTGTTTCTCTTCCGGTGCTGCTCTGCATTCTAAACCTGTTCTATTCCGGTGCTGTTCTGCAACGTAAACCGGTTCTATTCCGGTGCTGCTCTGCATTCTAAACCTGTTCTATTCCGGTGCTGCTCTGCATTCTAAACATGTTCTATTCCAGTGCTGCTCTGCATTCTAAACATGTTCTCTTCCGGTGCTGCTCTGCAACGTAAACTGTTTCTATTCCGGTGCTGCTCTGCAACGTAAACCTGTTCTATTCCGGTGCTGTTCTGCAACGTAAACCGGTTCTATTCCGGTGCTGTTCTGCATTCTAAACATGTTCTATTCCGGTGCTGCTCTGCAACGTAAACTGTTTCTATTCCGGTGCTGTTCTGCAACGTAAACCGGTTCTATTCCGGTGCTGTTCTGCAACGTAAACCTGTTCTATTCCGGTGCTGTTCTGCAACGTAAACCGGTTCTATTCCGGTGCTGTTCTGCAACGTAAACCGTTTCTATTCCGGTGTGGTGCGACGCAATGGCTTCTGCCAAGACTGCTTATCGTCTCGCATATCTGAAAGACAAATTCCGCAGCCGCTTCAATGTCTCTTCAGATCTTCGTTTCTAACTTTCTCCGAAGAAGCCTGATTTTGTAAAGCTGTCCTAACCACAAAATTAGATTCATCTGCGCGCGCTTCGGAGCAGATAAACCGAAGCAGATAAACAAAATGTTTAATTCTGTGGTCCTAACAGGCTCATTTTTCCCATTGAGGAGCAACTTTCCTGTACGAACGTTTTATAGTGGAGGTGATAACTCTAAAACCGTGCAAATTGAGGGTAGAGGACCAGATTTTTGCCTATATCTTGATTTTCATCCTGTGAACAATTCCTGATATGTATCTCTTTCTGAATTTCTGCATTTACTTCTCCCTGAAATACATTACACCAATGGGATTTCGCACAGATTTTAATGACTAAAAATAATTCTAGTGTTTAAATGCGGAAGCAAGAGTGGATGTTTCGTCAGAGTGACGCAGTACACAAATATTTCAAAATTTACCAGCTGAAAATAGTAATGGCAAAAAACTATGGCAATTTCTATGACATCTGCTGAACCGGTACAAGTTTGGTCTCCTGGCTATTACACCGGCTGATCCATTACAATATTCTTATATCTATATTAACAATCATCGTATTTGTCAGCTATATCAGATAACAGAATCACTCAATGTAACAAGAAAAAGGTCTTTGTATCAGAAAGTGACTGGCTCGCTTCTTTGTCTTTCATCGCATTACATAATTTTGCTTCACTTTCTAATTTTTTGAGAAATTTAGTGGTTTCTGAAAAGAACAAAATAGATTTCTAGGCGACAAACGACTAATATAACAAAATCTCAATTTTCTTTATTTGCTGTTGATAATTTTATCTATTTTTTATTTGAGGCAGTCAGCATTACCTGGGGCTTGTTTCATTAAATAAATTAGTGCTCTATATCAGTGTGGAAAATGTTTTGCGTTTCATAAAATAAATTTAAAGCAGTGATTTAAATCAGTGATTTAAACAGTCGAAATTAGCAGCGCTTCACAAAACCACATATTAAGCAGTGATTTATATTAGTCATACACTGCTTAATATTTGGTTTTGTGAAACGCTGTTAATTTCGACTGCCTAATCAGTATTATTAAGCAGAGGAGTATTCTGCAGAGGAACTGCGTTTCACAAGGAAGTATCAGCAGTGGTCGAAATTTGAAAATATGGAAATTCACTGATAGAAATGTGAAAATTTTTATCACAAGATGTGAATGATCGTCGAGAAAGTTAAGGAAATTTAAAATATCGGAGAAATTACTGCAAATATAACTTGAAAATAGAAAAATGGCTTTTGATTTTCAATTCTATTGTCAGTAGTAAACTATTTGTGAGAAGGGCACATTTGCAAGCTATCTTTTGAAAAATTCTTTCTTTGAAAAGTGGCAATGCTGTGACGAAGAAACGTCCGATAACAACAAAATTATAGTGGTTTGATTTGAGGGTTTCAATTTCTTTCGTGTAATGAGGTATGGAAGAATTTCGTCATTCAAAGTCATGTCATGAAATCATTTCAATATTAGAAGACCTTGAGATATTGACTTTTAGGAATTCATTTAGGAAGGTTTAGGAATTCATTAAAAGATTCAATAGTGAAAGCTCCAACCTTCATGATGTTCAAGAACAGACTCAAATCAATTGATCTAAGTAAATTTTGCTCATACTGTGACTGCTAATATGTGATTTCGTATAAAATTAATTGACAAGTGCTTTTTATACCTGATGGTAAATTTTATTTAGATACATTCCTACATTACATATTGAAGATGATTCTCATCATAATGAAGATCAAGAAGAGTCTCAATCTCATTGATCCGAGTGAATTTGCATATATTGTGACTATATGATCATTAAAGTGTAAATTTTATATAGATGATTTTGTTGCATTCATTCTTGTATTAGATGTTAAGCATTTACGTTCTTTTGCTCCATTGTGAGTACTCCCATCCAATGAACTCTTATCATGTCGTGATCATCACTCTTCAAATTTGTAAATATAGGCCCTATAGATCTCACGTATTTTGTATGTGGTATATGATGTATATCATGATGACTCTGAAAATTTGTAAATATGTAGGTCTCACATAATTAGTTTATGATGGCATATTATGTGCATGTACATCATGATCACTTGGTGTATTTGCAAATATATATTTCATGTATAATAATTATTGATGCCAAACTTTGCGTATGCATATGTAACACGTTATCAACGCTTGCTTGTAAGTGCCCTTGCGGCCATCGCTTTGCGTTTTCTGTATATTTCAGAATAAATATTTATGACTTATGACTTACATACATTGACAACAGCTAGCAAAATAGATTCTCAAATACACTAAAATTGTATTCGCACAATTGACAGCCGGAAACATTTCGACTCATAATTTTTTTACCACCTAAACAAATGCCGCCATCCGAGAGACTAAAACAAAACGAATCTCATGCGCTTTCTTTCAGAAAACGAAATACAGCCTAACCAAGGCTACAAGAAGCCTCGATCATCCCATCAAGATTAATAGAAAGTCATGGAAAACCCTGTCCAACAGGGTATTGAATCTCCAATTTTTAAAAACACAGCTACCCACAACATCCTTTCCTCACTGCATAAAATTAAGTTGAATTACGAAGATGCTCGACAGCACCGTACTCAGCATCGATCCTAATTTTATCAAATTCTGCTCCGCACTGTCTTTCAGGGCCTACACAAGATGACCGACATGAAAGTTGAATTTCAAACTCTCAGTCAAAAAGTCACAACTCACATTCTTCATTGCCGAAAAGTCTGTAGAGCTACAGCAATGCTCCACGGTACCTGTATCACCTTCACATTAAGTTTCATCAAAATCCAAATAGTGCCCTGTCCTACAGAGAATTTATAAGCTAAAAATAACAGCCTACGCAACTGATTTTCAAATTTTCAAAAACACAGCTAGTCACAACTACTGTTCCTCGATGCAGACAATTCCGTAGAGCTACACCAACGTTCTATGGCATCTCACTCACATTTGAATCAATTTTCATCAAAATCCATACAGTTCTTTGTCCTACAGGGCCTACACAAGATGACCATTTTAATCGAATTTCAAATTTTCAAAAACAAAGGTAGTCACAACTTCCATTCTTCATTGCCGAAAATTCATTAGAGCTGCACCAACGGTCTATGGCATCTCACTCATATTTACATCACGTTTCGTTGAATTCCATGTTATATGCTCTCCTACAGATCCTTCGCAAGTTTGAAAGGATGGCCTACTGATTGAAAATCTGCCTTTTTCAGACACACTGCCTGCCACAACTCCTTCGCATCTTTGCGGACTTCTTCTTCTGCATGATATGCATTCTGTAGTGAGGTCAGATGCGACCACCCGTTTTTGTTAAATGTGACCACCACGTAGGGGAGGAAGTATAATTTTTTTATACTTCCTCCTCTACGTAGTGGGTCCCATTTAATTTCCCATTGTATTTCCGAAAATTCAAATTGTTGAAAATAATCAAAATAAGTTTTGGTCTTGTGATGTAATTCTATCAAAAAGGAGCACCAACATGGCACCGGAACCTATAAAAATGATATCAGGAAAAGAGCAAAAATGTTTGGAAGATGCCAACAGGACTTCATTCAGAATAGTGCTCCCTGAAAAGTAGGTTTTCTACATAGTTGTGTAATCTTTCATAGTACATTTTCCCAAAGCTACCTTCTAAAACCATACTCTCCAAAAATGAGTTTCATACCGTGTTATACACGAGCTTGCACAGTAGAGTTAGCAAAAAAGTATTTCAATCCGTTTGTTTAAATAATACACTATCAATTGAGTTTTCAGCATGCCTCATCGTTGACAAAAAACATACACAACACCATTAAAACGTCAAGAAAAACATGAGTGATTCTGGCTCAATTGCAAGCAAAGCCTGCCCACACTTTCACATGACGATTCTCGAAACGGCATTACAAAAACGGCAACCAACCAGTGACTCTGACAAGAAAAACAATTCATGCAATCATGGAATGTTTTGTGTCAATGTTTGTGTCATGCAATCATCGAACCAATTTTTAAACTTTTACATATTATCTTCGCAACACAGCTTCATGACGTCAGCAAGACATTTGTTACCCTAACTGAATTGCAACCAAAGTCTGTCCACACCTTCTCATGATAATACTCGATAGGGTGCTACAACGCAACAAGCAACGGACAGCAAGGACCTGTGAAACAACCCATGCAATCATCTTAATTTTCTATCATCTCTCGAATTTCACGTCATTTTCTTCGCAACATGATTTCACATTCTCAAGAAAAACATTAGTGACTCCGCTTCAATTGCAACCAAAATCTGTCCACACCTTTTCATAATAATACTCGATAGGGTGCTACAACGCAACAAGCAACGGACAGCAATGACCAGAGAAACAACTCATGCAATCATCTTAATTTTCCATCATCTCTCGAATTTCACGTCATTTTCTTCGCAACATGACTTCACATCGTCAAGAAACACCTTGATGATTCTGGCTCAGTTGCAACCAATTTGTCCACACCTTCTTATCACCATTCTCTAAACGACTTTGCAAACCAACATCCAACCGGCGACTCTGACCTGAGAAGCAACTCATGCAATCATCGGAACTTTCCATCTCTCGATTTTTTTTCACGTCGTTTTCTTCGCATCAGGAATGCAACTTCATGGCTTCAGTAAAACATTAGTGATTCCGCTTCTTTTGCAACCAGAGTCTTTTCATACCCTCTTATCACCATTCTATAAACGACTTTGCAAACCAACATCCAACCGGCGACTCTGACCTGAGAAGCAACTCATGCAATCATCGGAACTTTCCATCATCTCTCGAATTTCACGTCATTTTCTTCGCAACATGACTTCACAACGTCAAGAAACATCTTGATGATTCTGGCTCAGTTGCAACCAAAGTCTGTCCACACCTTCTCATGATAATACTCCATAGAGTGCAACAACGTAACACGCAGCAGACAGCAATGACCTGTGAAACAACTCATGAAATCCTTGAATGTTTCCAGCAATATGCGAATTGTACATTTTCTTTGCAACACAACTTCACAACGTCGGCAAAACAAAAATGATCCTGCTTCACTTGCAACCAAAGTAGGTCCACACCTTATAGCACGCCCGTTATCTACATTCATATACCGGAGCCCGACCGATGACGAAAATTGGACGCTCGAAGACACCCTTAGTCTGAACTCATGCACTCACGCACTCTACTATTACGCAAAGTTGACTTTTACATGCCTAATTATTCATCTCATCTGACTTTTATATCTGTTACATGTAGTTACACAATGGTATTTGTACGTAGTCACATGCAAGCATCATACCGTGAATAAATTCTTTCTTTCTACTCCGGTTGTCTAAATTCTTGCCTTGGAACCTGATTTCAGACATCGGGCGTGTTCAGGCGCACAAATGTATACCTTCAGTGTGCTCCGCCGTATGAATTTAGACATCGGGTGCGCTCAGTCGTGTGAATTCTGACCTCGAGCGGGTGTACTTGTGCGTGCTCGGTCGCATGAATCTAGATCGCGGCGGGCTTGCTCGTGCTTGTGAATATAGGCCTCGGGCATTGATTAGTGTGATCAAACATAGAAAAAGTTATGGGAAATGCAAGAAACATACATCAATCCATCATATCTAGAAAATCCGAATCGATAGCTCTGCTCATGACGGTCATCCCACACAATTTCATCTGTATTCACTCAAATATTTAAACTGCGGATATCTCTACAAAGGAAGACTTCTATGAGAGTTGTCACTACATATCAATGCACATGTATATTCACACGAATCTGTGGATACTCACCTGATCCAAACCTCTTGATCATCTTTTTCATTGCTCATTTCAATTCGAAATCTCAGAATTCAAGTGCTACATGTCGCCTAGTCAGGGAGTTGTGTGGGTAAGCTTAGTTGTGATTGAGGCAGGATCGTCAAAGTTTTGGCCACCGCTGTGACTGCCATTTTCAGATGCAGATCCACAATTGAAATGATGCTGTGAGCATAGATCTACATTGTACTTGACCAAGTACTTTATCTCGGAGAAGTGGTTCTCAAGCTAGAGTTATCCTTTGCTCGTGTGTTTTGAAACGCTACGGAGAATGATACTGAGGTTTTGGGCAACTCCGGTATTGATTGAGGCAGTAGGCCTACTAACAAAGTTTTTGGCTGACAGCGTGAAGATATGATCGAAAACTATTTTTTGTAAAAATGGTGAAAATGTGTGATGATTGCGTGAAATTTTCTCCGTCCAGATTTGCCGGTTAACGCTTGTGTTTTGATACTCTTGAGATAAAATTGTGAATGTATGGGGTAAGTTTTGTTTCAATTGAGGCAAATTCGCAAAGTATTCGCTGTAGATGTAAAGTTGTTCTTGAAAATTATAGTTTTGTAAAATTGGTGAAACGTGTGATGATAGCATGCAGTGCATGTCAGGCCTGAGTTGCGCTGTTGTCTTTTGATGTGCTCTGCAGAATGATAATGAGTTGGTTGTAGTTGAGACAATACTATCAACGTTTTGACTGAGTGTAAAGAATTGTGGGAAAAATACAATTTTTGCAGAATTGGTGAAGGCGTGCGTTGATTGCGCGAGGTGCGTCCCATGCCTGGCTGATGCCAGTTTGGTTCGAATTGAGGCAGCATTGACAAGGTTTTCAGTGTCGTTGCACTGCCATTTTCAGATGCTGATCCGCAACTGAAACTGCACCCGGAGGTGCATCTATCCGAGGAGTACTTATACTTTGAGAATTATTTCTTGGCCCAGCCAGAGTCGCCCGTTGACTACTATTTTTTAAAGTGATCTAGTGAATGACACTGAGAAGATGTGGGGCACGTTTGGTTTGAATTGAGGCAGCATTGACAAGGTCTTTGGTGTCGATGCGCTGCCTTTTCAGATACAGATCCACAACTGAAACTGTAGTCGGAAATGCACTAGCCGGAGTACTGTTTACTCGTAGAACCGCTTTTCCGCCCAGAGTTCCCGTTTTCCGCTGTATTTTGAATCGCTCTACTGAATGACACTGAGAAGATGTTGGACAAGTTTGATTGTGATTGAGGTATTTCTGTCTGTCAGTGTACACAGACCAGTTATGTTGTTAAAGATATTCTTGTCATATTGGTGAATGCTTGCTTAGAATGCGTGAAGTGAGCTAGGTTGGTGGTGATTGAAGCAGTATTGACATTTTTTTGCCTGACACAGGAGGTTCATGGTCATCTGTGGGGAAAAATTATTAAAAGTGAACTCCTTTTAGTAGGACGAACGTTTTCATAAAGTACGGTAGGCAAAATATGCATGCATGCGCATATACGAAGCCAACGTTTCTCGCAGTCTCTGTCAACTTCAAGTCGCAGTAAAAAAACTACTGCACCCTGAAGCTGACAGACTGTCGAAACTTAGACCTTATGTTTGACTTACCTTACTTTATTGAAACATTCATTCTACTTCGGGAAGTTGACGTCTTATATTTCTCCACACAAATGAGTATTGGCAAATTTGACTGTCGGTGTGCTGTAAAGTGATAATCTTTTTTGTAAAATTGGTGAAAACATGTATTTACTGCGTAAAATGTTTCTCAGGACAGATTTGTCCGTTGGGTGCTGCTGTTTGAAGCGATCTAGAGAGTGACACTAAGAAGGGATGCACCAACATTTTAAGCGAAATTATCTATAATTTGAATGCTTTGGGTTGGTATTGACTGATTTATTCAGTGAACTTTTTTATTAGGCAGTGGCTATTACACGCGGTATTGAAGCCGGTACAAAAGTCTTCCATATCTATCAACATGCCTCATGTTTACTAGCTACAATCATGGCTGCAGATCATTCAATATGACAAAAAATTGCATCAGAATGTGTCTTGACTCGTTGCATGTCTTGCTTAGCCTTGCTTGGTTTATCTTTGTCTTCGATGTTTTCTGAGATACTTAGTGATTTCTTAAGCGAAGCAAACTTATTTCCCTAAGGTGATTCGGAAACTCTTAATGCAACAAAGTTTAATTTAGTGCTTTATTTAATGTAGATACTCTCCATGTCCTACTTATCTATTAGGTAATCAGTCTTGCTGGCTAATTCGGTGTAACAGCCGCCAGATAAAAACTGTTCCAGCTCAGCTAGTGTAATAGCCATTACCTATTAATTTTGTCCTAAAAGTCAGCCTGAAAAATCGATCTCTCTCCAAACGTGACATATTTTGTACGCTCGCTCCACTTGCGAGTCGTACATGAATTATTTAACGCAAAAATACCCTCTTGTATGAGTTTTCTGGATTTTGTGTACTTTATCAGTTTTCATTTTGATCTTCGATGTATTTTAGCCGCCACTACATGCATTTCTCTTTGTAGAAATAGTGGAATGAACGACCTACTTTCAATTTTTGTCGATACATTGTTTAACGAAATGCTATATTTACTAAAAAATGCCGAAACGATCTCCAAGAGGTCATAAATAACCGCAAATTGTTCAAAATCGATTATAACGATGCTGTGGGTGTATGCGTACATTACACCAGCTGATGTCGTTCTTAAAACACATTAAGTTCACCAAACTATATTTATATCATCAATTTCGCTAAGTCTGAAGTACAATTTCACCATTCAACTTGTTTATTATATTGGAGCACGTGTCATTTCAGATAAATATTTTGCAGCTGACTAAAATTAAACTTCGCTGATTATTGTTACCATAGTGACGCTTGCAAATGTAGCAGCAGTGAATTGCGGCGGACTAAAACAATTAATATCTTAGATAGGGATTCTCCATGTAAAACAAGCATTTTTGGCTGATGACTATGCGTTAAATATAAAAGTGTCCAAAGAGATACATATGAAGATAAAATACTCATGCTTTAATCTGTATTTGAGCAAAAATCTGGACCTCTACCCTCTATTTGCACGATTCAGCCCTTATTGTCGACTTAGCACCCCCGCTATTAATAAATGTGTGAAAGTTCTATTTCGGATGCTGCTTTCTTTTCACTTCATCATGTACACTTTTGCTAGATACACCGTCGGAGATGATTATTTTGTCGTAAATGTGGGAATAGTTGTGATCAATAACGATAACTGAACATAGGAATTTACGAAAGCAAGAATGCATCTTGAAATGTTTGTTAAGGAAATCAATGAAACGGAAAGTGAGACCATCTAAAAGCAGCTCTTCGCAATAATAGAGATTTGGGAGCTGATCATTTGTTATGAAACTTTAACGTCGATTTCATATCATTGGGGAAAGTATCTTACGAATACATCTGACATTGGCTAGTGACTAGAGCTGGATTAATCAATCATTTAATCAATTACCTTTTTGAGGCTAATCTCAATCATAATCACGTTAATTAATCAGTAAATTTGATTGAATTTGATCATCCGAACATCTGATGAGATCAGAGCTCGGCCGGCGATGGCAGAGTGACTGCTAGACTACGAAAGCAAGGTTGGACCTTGGGTAAGTGGTACAAAACTTAGGTTTTCTATTAATGCTGAATATATACAGATCAAGGACAAAAATTGATATTTTGATTTGAATCTTAGGAGAGCTACAGGATAGCAGCATAAAGTTCTACTGTTTTATCAACTTTCCACTGGATTTACAGAATATTTCAAAAATGAAATACTTGTGGTTATTAGCTATTTCATTCTGGGCTTGACAATACAGCGCATTGAAAATTCACACATATTACATCTATTGTAAGCTTACATGGATTTTGTTGCATTCGTGCATATAGAATTTTTATATATTCCGTATACATGTATTTTATATCTTTGCACCCTTAACTTTCTGCGATAGCCGACATTTATCCTACATTACATATAGCCGACATTCGCAGCTATAATATTTATCAAGCTTGTTTCTATTTTTGAATGATAAAATGAAGACAATTGCTTTACCATGGGCAATGTATAACTCAGTCATAATTAAATCAAAGATCTTCAATTAGTCAAATATATCAATGTAGGTTAAATTGAAAGAAAACTTCATGACGTAATACATGTACCTAGGCTACTAATTACAATTATTGCAGTAATAAATCGTTTCCAACTAATACCACACTTCTCATGGGCCCAATAGGAATTTTGGCCTATAGATGAATCTTTATGTCAGCACAAAATACGAAGAATGCACTTCGTTTACTTGATTTCATTCATTTATATAAACTGGGGCTTGGGTTTTGCCCCCAAGTTTTTGCCCAACCTTGACGTAAGGACGGAGAGTACACAAAGTCGCAGGGAGTGCCAATCATTGATGCACGGACATGAGCATGCGTTCACGCCTCGTCACGGAGTATCTTTCTTACATGTCACTCGACCTATCATCATATTCAACCTCCCCAACGCTCACGAGAAAGCTTCTGACCACGTTAATCATAATCACAATTTCGAAAACATTAATCAATCATAATGATAATCAAGCCTATGGTTGTCTTAATCAGGATCACATTCTTCAAAACATCAATCAATCATCATCAAACTTTTGAACATTTTAATCAAAATCTCAATCATAATCAACGGTTTTGCTCTACTAATGACTGCTAGTGGCGTTCGTCATTGTGGTAAAAACCAATGACTGAGTTGTTTCATCCTCAAACTGTGGAGATGCTTTGACCTTCATCAATTGCGTGGAATGCATGTTTTCATTATTCCATTTTGAAATGATTTAGCCAATAGATAAATTGTTTGCCTGTTCAGTCAAAAGATGAATTTCTTCGATTAAGAAGATGCGTTTCGTTGATTTCAGGTTATACAATTCCCAGATACTATTGCAATGAATTGGCCCAATCCTATACTTCATCTAGTCAAACTTCAACTGTCATGTCGTCTGCAAGTTATGGTAAGTTTCTTCTGTCAGTGAATGATACTTCGAAGTGGTCATTAATTTACCAATTCAAAATAATTATTCCATCAGAGATTTCAACAACAAAACGTGAATCAATATTGCTTGAATCGTCTGAACTGCATCGGGTAAACTTACAAAACACTTCTCTACAAATCTTGCAAGATTGACATTGGAAGCGGCGCTATAGAAGAGAGTCATGAAGTCGGAACACCCTTGACGCTACCTTTTGTCATCTTTTGACTAGCAAGCTGTTCATGTACCGATTCACTAGATATGCAATATGTTGGGTATATTAATGTTTACATGATTTTGATGGACATGATCTTACAGAAATCTCAGCTTGAGTAATGCGCCCATATGATTGAGTAATACGGAGATAGGTCAAACTTAATCAAGAAATTTCGCCCCCCTTGATTGTAAAGTAAATCGACGCCTGTGCTTGAAAGTGAGTTGGAATTCTTTATGATAAATATTCCAGTAAAGATAGAGAACACTGCAAACTTAACAACGAAAACATCATAGCTTAGATGGTTGGTGACGATACAAGAGAGGCTGTTTATTTTCATCGTCCTGAGAGGGAACGCACTCCCTATTTTTATAATCGTCTTTATTTCGCTGTAATAAAACTTTGGCCTTTGCAACATTTCATTACAACTGAAGATGATTAAAAGAATAGGGAGTACATTCGCTTTCGGAACGATAAAATTTTGAGCCTGTTCTTAATATTTTACTCATATCTACTAAATGCGTTACTTAACAGTAAATTTCACACTTAATAATTTTCTATATTTCTACTTCCCTTTGTTATTCATATTGTTCATTGCGGTAGGCTTTAAATTGACGAAAATAGACAATTTGTATGTATACATGCGCAACACTACGTAAGGTTAAATTGAATATAGCGTTCCCCAGATTATGACTTCTTGTCTCCCCTTCCACCCACTTTGGAAAATGATGCGTCGGTCTTTACAAGGGTGGTTTCCAGGAGATTTCAACTTTTTCACTGTCTTCCTTTTCGGATATCTTCACAAATTTGCTTTCGATGAGCTTCGGTGACAGCCATTTTGTATTAAGACATCAATGCACGAGTATATACCTAAAAATTCAAAATAAGATCAAAATTGCTACTTGATTCATTTAAAATTAGTATAAAGCTGATCTCCATGCACTGACGAATAAATTCTGTACAAAGTTTTCGACTCATCTCTTCCAAATCAGTTCAAATCTAATCATAGATTTCCCTCTATAAAGAAGTAAAATCTGACGAAAATGGTGATGGAAGTCTTGATGAAGGTAACGCCGAAAAATTCAGATTATTTCACTTATTATTTCAACCAACGGTTGCAGAAATTGAATCTCCTCAAAAATAATGGTGTGCTGATTGCTGGATGTGAATCACGGCAGCTGAAATGTCCATGCACAAAGGTGCAAACACAATTCAAAATGAAAAGGTTTCATTAGTATACAATTATTTTCACACTATTTTGGAAATTTGTTTTGTTATGTCGTAGTTGCACATTCCCCCTGCCGAATGTGTAATCGCTCCATTACTGCCTTCCTCTGTACATGGTTCAGTAAACACTCCTATCGGACATATGACTGTTCGACTACTCCTTTCTCTGTAGCGGATTAATCAACTTAATGCATAGATTTTCCCGTCTTTTCAATCAAAAATCAAACTGAATAGTCTGAAAAGTCGAAATGATTTTACAACTGTTGATGTTGTGACAAAATGACACCAAATACATAGGTGGCATCGATAATCCCGTCTGTAATTATTTCGATTTACAATGACTGGTTTGCTATCAATGATTTGAAGTAATGGGATCAAATTGCATTATTTTTTGCTCTGTTTTAAATGCCCTCAGACTTGAACAATTTAATCACAACAATACGGCTGCTAAGGAATTGTTGTGCC
The DNA here is from genome assembly GCA_907163375.1 of Prostheceraeus crozeri. NCBI lineage: Eukaryota > Metazoa > Platyhelminthes > Polycladida > Euryleptidae > Prostheceraeus > Prostheceraeus crozeri. The sequence goes on from CAJQUW010008172.1 coordinate 208,476, forward strand.
TAAATTGTTCAAGTCTATTCTGTGCCCAGATGAACTGGCACTCTGCAATCTTCATGATCCTGTAGATATGTTCTGCTCTAAATAGTTTTGTTTCTTTACGAATCATTTTCTTTGTGCAGTGAGAAGGAAAATGCAATGGGATAGATTTTTCATGGGACATTCAAGTCACTTGAAATTTACTCAGTGCAAATGAGGTCATCTGCGTCTGACTGGATCCAGTGGCCATTCCGCGACAGTATTGCGAACTTTGGAACACTTGAATGCAACACTTGTCCGCATTCAATTGACTCGCACCCAGACATCGAATGGCATTTAATAGAATTTGTTGAGAAAGATTGAAATTCGATACCTTTTAATTTGTTGTCGCGACAACTCAGTCGGAGACTAATGAACAACTCGTGCGAAGTGGGAACCATTTTGGTTGTATGATTCTTGAATCCGCTTATGATCGGTTTGAGGTTTTATCGTGGATAATGCCGTTGATTACGTGAGCGAACAGATGAACGCAGACAGAACCTCATGATAAATTCATTTCGTATGTTAGATAATCGACTTTTGTCGGCTGTGTAATCGTACTATCAACGTAGGCTTGATAGAAACGAAATCGATGCTGCAATCAGTCAAGTCTTCATCTAACTGATCATCCAAATTCAAAATCAGGAAAGTTCGGAATTTCACAAAAAGAACAGTTTCTACTGAAGCATCATCATGTGTATTTGCATCCACGTTTCTTAAACTTGAGTTATTACATTGCATTGTTGTTTTATACCGTTCCAGCTGTTCGCTGCCTTAGAGGCAAACCATTGTTTCACTGTTTGATTTGGACAGCCAGGCTTCGGCTAATAATGGAAATTCATTTTACTGCTGACATTGTCGAATCAGATGAACAAATTGTCAATTCAGCGACATCATTGTGTTTGGTAGACTTATTGCCGAACATGTACGAAGTGATGTCGTGCATAACTGCATTATACAGCAACATTGCATGGTACCGTTTGTTCAAGACATGACTGTGCCACACGTTTAGGAGTTAGGCTGACACATCGAGTGAGTATATTAGGTAGAGTAGCAACTCAGCAACCTATATATATGGATACAGTTTCGATTTTATTAGATGAACTCGAGTTGAGACCCAGTATAGCACGTGAGATATGCAAATTTTTACACTTGGAGAAATTTACACGGATTTCACTGATCAGGATAGCAATACAGAAGGAATAAGGAATAATAGTCTTTTCAAATCCTCCGTGTCATGTCGAGCTTGGAGAGATAATGTTAGTTAAATTATCAATTTGGTGGTTGACAAAATTACTAATTACCATCACTTAAATGCGCAGCCTCATCAATAAGAGCATTTTCTTAAGCATGATCATGTCACAAAACCTGCCACTGAAAGAGCAAAATATCACAATCAAAAATAGAGATCACAATTAACTTCAAAAGATGTAAATAGATGCTTACTTTACTTCGCTTTTTCGCTTCATCCATTCTTCGCACGGGATTTTCGGTAGCATCGCTCTCCTTCGGGTCCTCATTACTATTCAGATTCAAGAGATGAAACGGGGTCGTCCCGAAATAGCGAAGTGTCATAATAGCGAATTCCCAATATAGCGAATTCTCAGACATATACTGTTACCTCATCAAAAATCAGATAAGAATACTACAATTTGATGAGGGATGGAATGACAATTAGCCCATCTTCATCATTTATTGCGTCATCCTCTTGATGAGCGTTGTTATCAATCAGCCAAGTCAACTGTAACAATAGAGGCTTTCTGATTGAGGTAAACGCAAATAAGTTGACACTTCTCAAAGTGTCAAAAAGGATGATCTTCGCATAGATTCTCAACATTTTTTCTTTCATGAAACAAATAGAAAAATCTGCGTATTGTTCTTTGTAATATTGAATTGTACGTGTATATCACTAGGCTTCTACAGAAGTCTTCCCCAGATTCAATATAGATTTTATCATTATCATAAGTTTCCTATCAAAATGGAATTAAAGCCTGAATTATTTGTCCAGTGTCTAATCTGATAAATGATTATGTAATAGCATATGTCTGAGAATTCGCTATTTTGAGATTCGCTTTTTTGGGAATTCGCTGTTATGGGAATTCTCTTTTTTGAGATTCGCTATTTTGACACTTCGCTATTTTGACATTCGCTATTTCGGGTCGGAGCCGATGAAACATAGATGTAGTGAATCATGAATCATGCCGATGAAACTTGAAATCTCAGCCAAGAAACACAATGAGACATCAACTCTTCCATGAAGACTTGCATTGTGATGTGGTTTATGATATTTCCGTGATAATGATCTCAATTTTCGCTGAATTTAGACACCTGCTAGTAATTGTTCATTCCTTTTGATATCCAGCATGTTTCATGCTACTTATATATTGTGTTTATGTCGCTAGTATATAAGCAGAGGAATAATTTGCAAAAGTTTGGCTTCTTAGAAAGTGACAAATTGTTTTGAGATCGCAGAAGCGCCATCTACGCAAAACGCTGAATCTTTTGATATAAAAAAATTTTTCACCGTATACTGACATTCTTTTAGTCCTCATTCTACCTACCATAATTCCTAAAAATGTCTGACATGAGCCTCAGCTAAAGCTCTATTTACCTACTTATACGCAATGTTTTGTTTAAATGAACACTTCCATAAAATGCCCATAGTGATTTTGGAATCGTGTTTGTAACCAATATGTTACAAAATTTTTCCTTTGGAAATAGATGGTGGTTTGTATTCCAAGTTATCTGTGAAAGACAAGCGATCTGATCTGCCAGACTCACATTGTAGTATCTAGTCACGAGGTGTAGAATGCTATGCGGAAGTTTGAAGTGCGACCTCATTCCCTGCACAACTTCGTGCTAGCTTCCGAACTGCTAACGTAGGATAAATTTCGTCATTGTCAAGCTTGAGAATGTCCTTTTTTATATGCACACCATTAACTCCAATACAAATATAATAGTACCAGGGCTGCCGTGGGGATGGGGTGCGGATGGGGATAGGTGCCTTCCCCATGGGGATCCCCCCACCTGGGGAATTCTAAGCAGATCGTAAAATTATTTCAATAATTTGATTAGATGTACATGCTGTCGTCAACGTCCAGAAATAGTGTCGACTGCTCATATTCAATTGTGCATTGACTGAACCAGCCACTCATGTGACATTTGAAAACTCGTGATGATGAATATTTGACTTCCCTAAATCTATTTGTATAAGATATGTAGGCCATCTTAGCCGAGATAACAAAACTTGACGAGCAACGTGAGAAATGCTAAATAACAAGCGCACCAAATTAATTGCGAGATATGGGCCTACTGAACTATGTGTACAATGTACATAATCTAACTATTCCTCTGGACAAAATTTTGAAAATCAATAGATGCCCATGTGCATTAAAGCCTTCTACAATTCATAATAAAAATAGTTACTTCTCAGGAATACCAAGACTATTCGATGTATAGTTTATTCTCCATAAGAAAGTCAAGGCTTGTCGTTTAGGACTCTTGTGTATGCGATCAAGGTTGGGACTAAACATAGCTTAATTAGCCTAATAATCACTACATAATGACCGATATGCAATCACAGCGAAGACATGGAAGACCTTTCGATAACTTTTCATAGGCCCATGTAAGCATGCATTAAGGCTTCCTTCCTTTTTCTACTAGCAAGTATGAATACATACCCAAGTAATCCTGTAACTAATATGCCTACATGCATTTCATTTTCAACACGTATCGCAATCGTATAGCGTAGGTCTATATGTTTTGTACATATATACATACATGGGAATGGGACGACAACTCCTGTGGGGATATCGGGATCCCCACAGGAATTCTATGAGGATGGGGTGGGGATGAGGATAGAAATTCCATCCCCACAGCAACCCTGAATAGTACAGAATAATGCAGAATGAACCAATTATTAAGGTCTTTTTTTTGTTCCTGTAAATTCAATAGGGGCGAATTGAACATCGTGTAGTGCTCCCATCCTTCAAGAAAGAAATGTTTGATAATTCCTGCAGATATTATCGTGAGTGAATCACTGGTTATATAATATGAACCATCTTGTTGTTCTCTTCATCAATGAAAGTCTGTTTATTGCATCGCGAAGGTGAATTCTGTATTTGATACTCAAGATCATATGCTAAGAGATGTGTCACGAATGATCTCTTATGAGAAACGAACTCTCTCCTATCCAATCTCTATGGCGCCTCTCTACTTATCTCTCTCTTTCTGTAGCAGGAAGAAATATACTTGGATACTTCATGAGTCCTTGTGCGAAGTGTTATGCTAAAGTTTCAGTCAAGTCAGGTGCAGATGAAATTCACAAATTGCTGATTGAATTCATCGCATCTGTCTTGAAAAGCATTTAAACTTTAAACAGAAAATATGTCACAGACTCCGCTAGAGATTGTACAAAGGATTCTTTCTATCAATTTAGACGATCTAATTAATGACCTTTTATTGAATAAGGACAACATATTTAGATTTCAACAGAGATTATTAGAAGAGGATAATGACAAATGTTCCAATGAAGTTCAACATCACTCACTTAATGTTTTATATCATTGTCACCTTAGAATATTTATTCCATTCAAAGATAACTCGGTGTCACTACAAGTATTCAAAGATGAGGTTTTGGTTGCCAACGTCATGATATCTATCATACAATGCGATTAATGAAGATGTTCGCGACGCAGTTGAGCAGTTGTCGGAAGATCATGTTTTTTGTTTAAATCCGGCTAATTAAGGAGAAAACTCCCCAAGGTTGGTCCAAAAAAGGCAAAAGAGTCAAGAAGTAATGCCAGATACTGACCTTCGGCATCCAGAATCCTCTACGGTCAGACGGGATGCAACTGCGAGAAGCATTTTCAAAGATGTTGTAGTATGAAGTGCGTTGACAGCATGCGTGACTGTCAATTGTGGAGAGGGATTACAGTCTGGAAGTTCATGTTTCCTGTTAATCGTAGGTTTGAGATGTGATATTGTTCTTCCTCTGATATTGTTCTATCCCGAATGTTGCTCAGTTTATGGATGAAAAGCCATTGCCGCTAATCACTGTGTTTATCTCTCAGATACTTGTCAGGTGCACTATCATTATATTCATTATATCAAGGGCCTTCTTATGCTCTTGGTGCCACATTTGAGGATGTTGGTTGTTTTCTTTATGTGAAATTTCTCCTCATTGGACGCAGTGCAATGATTGAGTTCAAATCGATCCCGCTGAGAGCACTTAATTACTGTTTATAAAATCAATGGGAATATTGCACAAGCATGATCTTTCTATCGTTGGACGATTGATGACCGTGCTCGTCTATTAAATCAAGATTTGAAGAAAGCGGGAGTGAAAGAAGAAGATTCGCTTGACAGAGCGGACAGAGTTGGATGAAGAAAATCCGCATTGGCGACCCCACGCGGAAAGCCAGTGTAAGAAGAGGATTACTTCAAATATTCAAAAAATGAAGATAAGTAATAAAGAAATAAATACTCATAGTATCATAAAGAAAGTCACTCTAACAGAGCTTTGAGAAAAGACTTTTTTATACGAGACATGTAATGTAAAATTGCTTAAAGAGCTGTGTAGATGCTATATCCAGGCGCTCGAATGATCCAGAAATAATGAAGGCGAATGTGTTAGAATTTGAAAAAATTCTAGAGCAAAATCAAGATGACGAGAAAGAACTCAAAATAAGTTCTGAGGTAAAAGAAGTCAAATGAATATATAGAAAATAGGATTCAATTCAAACTACCGCATGTTTATGATCTGTGTAGTACTAAAATAGACAAATTTATTGAAAATGTGATTTACCTGTGCGCTAGATATACGAGCACGGTCATCATTCAGCCAACGATAGAAAGATCATGATTGTACAATATTTCTATTGATTTTTAGAGCAGTGAGTACTCTTGGCGTGATCGATTTGAAGTCTATCAATACAATGCGTCCAATGAGGAGAATTTTACATTGGGAAAATGACCAACAGGTTAAAATGTGGCACCAAGAGAAGGCCTTCTATAATGAAAAAAATTATTAGTGCACTTTACAAACACCTGATAGATGCCGCATTCTCACTTCCACTCTCAAATAGATTCCCATTCTCTAATAAAAGGCCATCCACACCAGGCTTGCCGTGGGCATGCATCCATGGAGAGATAGCGCAATTTTTGATTATGGTGGATATTTTTTTGAACGAATATTTCCACAAATACTACTGCAATTATTTCACATGTATTATTCAGAAAGCAAAGCTTTTTAAAATTATAGTTATCATGAAGTGAAATATCACAAAACCTTAAGTGATCTCAATATGAAAGGTCTCTTCGTCTAGTGGCTGCATTGAGCATCTGAAGCAACTTGAAATGAAGCTGGGCGTTTATTATCTAGCTGATAGCTAGGTAGTTGTTCGATTGCTATGATACACCACTTGATGCGCCATTTCCTTTACAAGCAGACATTGAATCTGACGAAGAATACAATGGGTTGACAAAAGCTGCGGATAATAAAACTGAATGTAATATCGTTTAAGCATGTCATCAATTGGTTATTCAATGCTGACATGTTGAATTATCATCTATCGCCAGTCTCAAGGTAGAAATACAGGCCCTATCTCTAATCAGGGATGCGGAGTCCTATCATTTTGATAAGACTCCGACTCCGAGGGTTGATAGGACTCCGGCTTTTGATAGAACTCCGACTGACTCCGGCTTTTGATAGAACTCCGACTCCGGGTGGCAAGTATATATAGCCTAGTTTTTTGAAGAAACTGGTAGCCAACATCATCATTATAGTCTTACCTGAACCTATCTTTAGTGATTATTGCTGTATCAATTATCAATCATTTTCGATGGAAGTTTATCAAATGTCGCTTCAAGTTGGATGCATGCGACTCGGCTCCTCCCATCTTCTTGATGTGTGCTTCACACGGTTTTTCTTCAGTCTGTACCAGGCAGGAAAATCCAAAAAATATGAGGACACTTTCGATTTTGATATGCGCTTTAGAGGAGAGATCACACACGATTAACGTGAACAAACAAACCAGTATTTCATTTTTGTCTCTGATGTGACCTTTGGTGCGTGGTGTGATCGAGGCTAGGAAGGCTTGTCTTCAAATCAACGAGTGAAAAGACAATCCTTTTCCCACTATCACGGTTCATTCCCTCAACTATTACAAGCTTTGCATGCACTGCTGTCTCTGTACTTTCGTTTGACGGAGAAAGTTGACATCGAGACTGTGACAGCTATTTCACAGGCAAGTAAAGAGAGTTTCTGACTCGAATCTAATTTATTGGTCGAAAATAAAAGGATAAAGTTACACGTCGCACAGCGTGACGGGCCTTCGGCGTCCAGCGCCTTCTTAACGGTCGATGGTCAAATGGCGGTCTGCAAACTCGGTGTGAAGATTTATAAAGAGGTGAATGATATTAAGAATTGTGTTGCTTGTTGAATGTGAGGTGATCAAAGTGAGAAGGCAGACTGTAGCAAGGTAATTCATGTCTTCTATTGATTGTTGGCTTCAAGTGTGTAATAGCTTTTGCTTCAGTGAATGTTGTGTCTCGAGTGTTCGTCAGCTTAGCAATGAAATCGACCTGAAAATCCTCGATGCTACCTAGATCATTATGTTTATTTTTATTATGCTCATAGAGAGCGCTGGATGCAGACTTATTAATAATTGCACGTCTATGTTCTGCGTGCCGAGTGATGAATTTCCTTACAGTCTTTCCAATGTAGCATTCTCCACATTTATTACAAGTGTACCTATACACTACGTATTTATCACTACATTTAAACTTAGGTAAACATTTACAGATTTGACAGCTACAAGTACAGTCCGTTTCATAAAAAGTGGATACAACATCTGTAGGTAGCAGTGAACGACGAACGTAACGTTTTAGAATACTCCATACATTTTCTATGGGATTCAGATCAGGAGAACGAGCTGGCCAAGATAATGTCCTAATTGAGACTTGCATAAGTTGACTCTACTACTCCTGTGACACGTAGCATTATCATCCATAAATAACCAAGTCGATGGATCACCAAGTTGATCTGTCATTTGGCCAATGTTCATTCGTAAAACATTCACATAGCGTTCAGAATTCATGGTTCCTTGCTGTATGTGAAGTTCAGAGCGGCCATTGGTCCAAATGCCAGCCCAAATCAGTAGAGTCGCACCACCTTGTACCCGGGGACGATGTAAATGTCTCGGAATTTCCTGATCAGATTTTATCCATAATCTCAATCGACCATCACTATCCTTCAGACGGACCGATGCCTCATCAGACCAGACAACCCGATCCCATTGATTTCGCCAGTGACAATGACTCATTGCCCATCTGAGACGTCTTTTTGTATGCTGATCTGATAATTCGATCTGAGAGGGCCTCTTACAGCTTTTGAAATTCGACTCAATAAGTCTTCTACGAATAGTGGACTTAGAAATAGACGAGTCTAGTGCAGCCATCTCAGTTAACAAGAGACTTGGATCAACTTTAACAAATCTAAAAATTAGGCGGTCTCTACGTTTGGATGTTTTGCGTGGACGGCCAGAGCCCTCTTTACGACAGAGTCGAAAATCATCATTATGCCATCGATGCACGTTTGTGTAAGGGACATTTAGTCGCTTGCTTGTAGCTCGCAAAGAAAAGCCTAGTTCTAGCAAGGCTGACACTTTGCCTTTTGTGAATGCGATCTCGTTATTGTTCATTTGTGCTTTGTATTGTTTTCAACCGGTAAGAGATAGATTTCTAGCTGAAAGCAATCAGGAGTGCTGCCAACACCACCGCAACGAAGTCAGGAAGCTATGGAACATGAAGTCCAGTTAATCACATATAGCAGTTACATTATTGTTGATGAATAATGGTGCTATACTGGCTCTGATTGACCGATTTTCTTTATTTTTGTTTTGCTTGATAGCTTTTGGCTTGTAGAACAACATATTACATAACAAAGGAAACAAATGCAATTTTATAAGAGTGAGGTATGATTTTGTGTAACATTGCTAAATGAAGATCAAATTATCTACTACTTTTTTATCTATAACAGGAAAACAACTCAATATTCATGCTTGAAATTTCCAACAATGATATTAGTAAGTACAACTGACATATCTTCCAAATTTCAGAGAAATTCGTTTAAGTTTGGCGGAGTTAGACAAAGTTGAAGTTAAGGCGATGTTTAAGGGTGATCCATTTTTTATGAAACAATCTGTATTATAGAAATTTTTATTTTTCCTTATTTGGTTTACCGTCTGTCTACCGTATTCATTAATAACTGTAACAGGTAAGTCAAACTTCTTAACTGCTTTATTAATTTTTCTATTACATTTATCGCTGATAAATGGAACTTTAAAATAACAATTATTTTGGTTCTTGATTTTATTTCTACTCCTATGATTGTTCCTTTTCTTGGGAAAATTCTTGTTACTGTAGCCATTTTTAATTAGAATGTCATTAAATTCGCTAACTTTTTCTTTTTGCATCACTTCATTGCTACACCGATTACTTATATCTTTTAAGCGGTTATTAATGAAACTACTTTTAACATGATTGGGCACAAAAGAGTCCCTTCTTAAGGTTATGTCGGAATGGCCTGGTTTGTGGTACCACGCATATTGAACTTTATTATTAATTATTTTTACTTTTATATCTAAGAAGGGTAACCAATCCATTGGGTTATGAGCTTCTATTGTAAATTTTATGCTTGAGTTTACTGCATTAAAGACATCAGTTATACTAGATATCAGTTATAGAGACAGTAAGTCACTATTATACTCTATTGGACCAAGGATGATATCATCGATGTATCTCATATAGAGCGACGGAGAAAAGCTTAATTTTTCAATAGCCAATTGTTCTATATGACTCATGAAAATCACTGCAAATGCCGGGGCAAAATGTGCGCCTATGGGCACTCCTTTGATTTGTTTGTACACATTGTCCTTGTATTTTATCTCGTAATTATAGCATACAAACGTTATCAACTTTTCTATTTGTTTTATGCTAAGACCAAAAGTGTCAATTAGATGCCAGTACTGTTCTAAACTTTTTATGTTATATTCTATACCCAATTGTATTGGGATGCTAGGATATAATTGTTCTACATCTAGTGAAATGAAGATTAAATTCTTATTATTAGGAATTCTAACACTATTTAATAATTGGATTAATGTTCTGTATTACTTAGGTGTGTGGGAATATGCTTAAGGACATTTTTCAAGACGCTAGATATAATCCAATCAATTTTTTCGACTGGTGTATTTTTCACAGAGGCAATAGGCCGAACAGGAAACTGATTACTCATGTTGACCTTGTGGTCTTTAACAAAAGAAAAGAAATGTGCTGGTTTTGTTGCAGTACTTATTAATTTATCTAATTGCGGATTCAATTTCGTGCTTGGAACAATTGATTTAATTAGATTATTTGCCTGCTTCTCTATAGAGTCAGACTTACTTTTATTTATTAACTGATATGTTTTGGTGTCTTTAAGAATCGATTCATTTCTCGAATCGTATTTATCAGACTCACAAATTACTAGTCGGTTAGTCTTATCAGATCTGACGCATTGAAGATTATTATCATTAAGAAAATCCTTAGTTTCGCGGCATTGATTTAGAATATCTTTATATGGTTGCAACTTTTTCAGGGAGTTCGATTCTTCCTGCAAAATAGTTTGGACCTCTTTACCAAAACAGTTTAGCCTACTTTCCATATCACTATCCATCTTAGGTGGCAAGTAACAAGAATTTTTATCAAAAGGAACTATTATCGGACTATTTGATGACGAGTTGTCGGTTTCTCTATCAAACTTAGACATCCAGCGTAAATTGTATGCTAAACTATCAAAATTTAAAGAGACTTTTTTCCAGTACTCATCGTTAATAATATGTGGTAGTCTATACTTAGGACCTTTATTTAGTAAGCTCCTAACGGCATCGGGAACTTCCAGGTCGGTTTCATTGCTAAACTTATGTCCAATGTAAGTCGATTGTGTGTAAGTGTTTTGAGTGGTGTTGATTTTAGAGGGAAAACGAGAATGCGACTGCCATTTATACAACGTCAAAAGTTACAGGAAAGTCAGAGTCATTCAGGAACGACCACTTCTTCGAGTGTCTTCCATAAATATTCCGCACTTCTGCTTCCACCACAACCTTCGTGTTGTCCAACACATATTGGGCCAGGTTCTGCTCCTCACCAGTTGTTCTTTGTCAGCGATAAATGTAATAGAAAAATTAATAAAGCAGTTAAGAAGTTTGACTTACCTGTTACAGTTATTAATGAATACGGTAGACAGACGGTAAACCAAATAAGGAAAAATAAAAATTTCTATAATACTTGTAGCTGTCAAATCTGTAAATGTTTACCTAAGTTTAAATGTAGTGATAAATACGTAGTGTATAGGTACACTTGTAATAAATGTGGAGAATGCTACATTGGAAAGACTGTAAGGAAATTCATCACTCGGCACGCAGAACATAGACGTGCAATTATTAATAAGTCTGCATCCAGCGCTCTCTATGAGCATAATAAAAATAAACATAATGATCTAGGTAGCATCGAGGATTTTCAGGTCGATTTCATTGCTAAGCTGACGAACACTCGAGACACAACATTCACTGAAGCAAAAGCTATTACACACTTGAAGCCAACAATCAATAGAAGACATGAATTACCTTGCTACAGTCTGCCTTCTCACTTTGATCACCTCACATTCAACAAGCAACACAATTCTTAATATCATTCACCTCTTTATAAATCTTCACACCGAGTTTGCAGACCGCCATTTGACCATCGACCGTTAAGAAGGCGCTGGACGCCGAAGGCCCGTCACGCTGTGCGACGTGTAACTTTATCCTTTTATTTTCGACCAATAAATTAGATTCGAGTCAGAAACTCTCTTTACTTGCCTGTGAAATGCATCGCCTGACTCGCAAACTGGTCAACTATGTGACAGCTATGCACGAGGATAAATAATTTGCTTGTGTTATATTTCGGGTCTAGTTATAGGCCGGAGTACGGAGTCCTATCATTTGATAGGACTCCGACTCCAGCAAAAATGATAGGACTCCGACTACGCATCCCTGACTCTATTAGAAGCCTAGTATCCAATCAAAGCCCAATAAAATAATTGAAAAATTAATGCAAACCGTCGGCTTCTATGAAAGAGAACATGAACCTCCAGACTGCAATCAACGCACTTATTACAACTCATTTTCGAATGAATGCTTAACGCAGTTGCATCCTGCCTGCTGCCATCGATCGCTAAAAGATTATGGATGCCGAAGATCAGTCTGTGATATTACATTTTGACTTAAATTAGTCTAATTTGGACCAAACCTTGATGTGCAGCAATCGATTATTGGATTGTGATGCATTTCACAATAATTAAGTTATTTTTTTTGACTTGCTTCATAGTTTCATCTAGATGCACTCCACCGTCATTGCTGACTTTTAATCCTGTGCTTTAGATGCCCTTTAGATGTCACACACATACGTATTTATCATAAATGTCCCTGATGCTTTGCGCTATCTCCTTTTCAGTGTTGCGCTATCATGGTGCAAGTCCTTAGGCCAAGTTTTATAATTACAAAAATAAAGTGTGTTGTTATCATGCACATCTTGGACCTGTTTAGGTCAGATTTCGGGCGACCTGTAACATAAAAGGCTATCGATAAGAAAAATCTTTGTACAATGCTTGCTTTTTCATTTACCGAATTACTATATTAAACATGATATTTCATTTGATATTTTGTTGCCATCGGTCGGAGTTCCTTTATTAAAAAGTGTAGTTGCATATTCCCAATATTTCGACTCAACCTTAATCAAACATATTTTCATACTATGTCTTCGTTTTTGACTCCAAATATCTTCTAACGCGACAGACGAGGCATCGATAAACTGTATCCTTTGAATATGTCTTGAACAGTCATTTATTTTTGATAATTGAAGAAGAGCCAGTTTTCAATGATAATGATTTAACTAATTTCTGTTACTATTCGGCAACCGCCATCAGATAAAAGGAATTAAACATAGACGTAAAAGACATGAATTCCAATTTTATATTAATGTAGGAAATAAGAGGGGAGGAAACTATGTCAACAAAGTTCAGTAGGGAAAAGGAGAAATAGAATTCAGAAACTAAACTTTATCGTCTGTATCAAGCATGAGTGACATATATATGAAATTTTCTGATGTATCCGAGCATTTGTTGGTAAAGAACTGAATGCATTATCTTATTCAGATTAGAGAAGCTAGGCTCGATTCGGAGGACTAATGAACCACTTATGTGATAATTAAAAACTTCCTGAACACGCTGACCATTTGACGATCCACATTCATCTCCGCAGAAACATGCTGACTGTTTTAAGATTCACTGGGGCCCTGCGAGTTCGGCTATTGCCAATCTTGAATCGAGTCAGGCCGAATTCTCATATGCGAGGCAATGAGACGAAAATGTGCATGCAATCCATCAATCAGTAGGCCCATCACTTTTCTTAACATGAACACAACCTGATAGGCCCATAACATATAATAACATATTTTATGAGGTATCTACATGTATGTAAAATATGAACGAAACTTTAACATCACTATTTTCCCATATTAGGGGGCTTGGACGGCGCTGATATGCATGTAGTCAGACTTTTCTGAAGCGTTGTGGTACTTTCAAGTCCGGGGTGCCCTTCCTGCCGACTTCCAATGACACTTTCGGGGCTCGACCTCTCAAAAGACCACTAGCCAAGTGTTTAACCACTGTGCCACGGAGACGACTAGCGTGTCTATGTAGTTCATTTCAATTATGCAGTGCTGTGTCTGCAAGTCTCTGAGAAGTCAAAGGGCCTCTTCGCATGTCAGAAAATATAGACACTACTGGAGTTCGTATACTTTTATAGCATTGCGACAAAAATGTACTTTTTCTATCACTCTTATAGTAATACCACATCATCCAATCTACCAGTTGTGGTGCCAATGTAAGAGTTGCAGATTACTGACTACTGCACCATCTTATTATATCATAGTATTATATAACAGTAATGTTATATCAAATCTTACACATCTACGTACAAATATATTTCGATTTCTTATCTGTATAAAAATCTCCGTTCCCCTAAAGGGTTGCTAATTTCAGTGCATAGGGCATTGGAGTCATTGGGTCATAAATGAAAAATCACCCTTGAAACAAACCTATCAGCAATTTCAGTCATTTAATTAAGTGATGATGAAAAGCAGATTCAAGTTAACTAAAATATATTAATAAGGTCCGAATTTCGTTTGACAAAAATCATTTAATAATAATTCTTATTATTATAACTGTATATTTATAGAGCGCCATTACTGGGCGAGCTTATGGCGCAACAAAATCGTATAATATTACATGTAAACAAAAAACATAAACATGTCAGCGATTGCAAGAAATAAAGTATGTCTTCAAAGATTTTTCAAAGGACTGTAGGGATGCAGAGTTCCTCATGTTTCTTAGTAAGGAATTCTACAATACGGGTGAAGCATTGGAAAATGATCTTCTTCCAAAGCGAGTCCGATAATTACGAGACTCCAGAATTCGGTCATCAGATGAACGCAACGGTCGCCTAGGAACATATACGGATACGAGATCTGACAAATAGGACGGACGAGAGCCCTGAAGAATCTTGTACGCAGTGACACAAATTTTAAAGCACACCCGTTGTCTGATGCGAAGCCAGTGTAAATCAGAAAGATGACTCGATATATGATCGTACTTCGGAATACGCATAATTGATCTTGCCGCATTGTTTTGAATACGTGTACTCTGTAGCTTATCCAGAAGAATTGAATTATATCTATATCATTTATTATCATATAGAATTGAATTACAGTAATCAGTTGGAGAAAGAATAGTAGTGCACACCACAGTTTTACACGCATCCGTTCATAAATAGCGTTAGGTATGGCGCAAACGGCGCAACGCACAATTTAGAACACGAATCAAGTTGATAACGTGACACGATACATCAAGGTTTCGATTAAATGATATACCGAGATTCCTGACTTTCAGAAAAGAAATCAACATGCGGTACTGCCAGCTCAGCATTTACTGAGCAACGAAGATGATTTATGATTAAAGTTGCAACAGAAATTGTTCTTTTACTTCTCCTTGTATTTGTTGACTGCTCTGCAAAAGACCAACAAACTTGCGAAGATGACTGAAATAGGTGTCGGCTAAACAGGCAACTGTTTCAGCATCTGCTATACACTTCCAGCTCGCAACGGCTGATTGAGATATGTGGCTATCATTACGTACTTCCTTCTCAATAAAAGCGTGATGACTGTCATTCTCAGTTTCTTGATTCACTGATTTTTGCTGCTGGTGCTAACGCGCGATTTAGCAGAGATTCATCATTACTGGACTTGATATTGCACGATATTGCAAGAAAGTGTATCAATATTATCACTATATAACAATACATATCAATATAACAAACATGTTATTGAAGATTTTTGTCAGGTGGATTCGAGTATTCGGAGGACTGCGATTCACATGCCCCACAACATCCATTCTATGGTTAATCAAACACGCACACATTGGGTCTTCTTTCTCGCTCTCTATTTTTCTTCTTCTTTTGGAAAAGCTTATCGACATTAGAGAACACGCCAATCTGCAGCTTTAATCAAAGGGATTTCTTCATTTATTGTAGAAAACATCGAATTCTTGTCCTTAGTGCGAATTCAACCAACATGTACCGCAGCTTGTAGTCTGTTATTCTGATGTTCTATTTGCCCGATTGTGCAATCTTGAAGGTCAATAGCCGGGCATTCAAGACGCAGTCGATACTCTTCAATTACGCAATCGCGCGTCGCCGCATCTGTTCGTTCATTCTCCTATTTTTCCCATTCCGATGCGGCGGAGGAGTTTTGCCGTTGCTTACTGTGTTGAAGAGTAGACAGGCTGCATTTTGACACACGGCGTTGTCGGGCCCGACTTGGCTGGACTTGTTGCAATCTGGTCATCAACTTGGCATCGGTTTTCCGTAATCCTGGCCTTGTGTAGCGATGCTGTTTTCATTCTTTCTTTTATCAAGAATTAAGAATCATCCTCGTCAGATTAACGTAACCGTCACTTTCTTCTAGGCTTTCGCGCAGTGTTCTGATATCTGTAGGTCTACTGGATGGGTCATTGAGTGGTCATGTTCTCAGGGAAGTTGTTCTCGGATATTCACTCCGCGCCTCGTCTCCTCTCTGCCTCCTCGTCGACATCCTCAACCTCGTCTATGGGGCATCCAGAGAGTCATCTCCATTCTCAGACCTTCTCTCAGCCACATCAACAGATTTCATATCATTCGTCGAGTCATCAACGTTCTCTCACTTCGAATCATATCGCATCGTTTGATCCAAGATTCTACGCCTTAGACACATCAAGTCCCTCCGCCACCAATTGGAATGAAAGTCGTTCTTCACTTGTACAGAAACATCATCCCTATCATCAGCCGCCCTCCCCGGTCACGTCGTCAGGAGCGCCATATCTTGCCTCCACTTATGTGCCTGGACCTTATTCCCCAGCTGCTATATCTCCTGCCACTCCAGTGCCACATTCTCCTAGCTACACAGGTAATTCCAATGATTGGTGCGTAAACGCACCCGAATCCGACAATCATAACAAACTCGATACAATCCGATCCGAAAGCAGATTTTTAGGAAACTTCACGAAGCCTATCTGATAAAATTTGATTACAGCTTATCTTCACATATGACAAACATATGACTTAACTACATAACTACACTCCATGCATAGGGCAATACTACGGTTTTCCGTAGAACAACAAATAATATCTGTTTATTAATCAATCATAAGTAAATTGATGAAGGCCTAATGTAACAGCCTAAATGTTATTTAGTGATGTGAGATATCAGAGTTAGTTATTCTTACATAGAACAATATGAGTGTTAAGGCTACTTAGAAGTTTAATGAATCTATCTTCCTTAAAAATGACCATTCGAATTTAACTTAAAGCTAGTTACAGGGTACCTTATTTAAAAATCGATCTCCAATTAGACAGTTATGTGATCTTAATCAAAGAAGGCCCTGACGCAAATTGATGATGAAAGGGAGTCTCATTGGGTCAATGTAAATTTAAGAAATTTGTGTTAGATACTGGAATAGGGAGCGCAACCGAAATTTCGGTAATCACCAGAAAAGTCACATGACTGATTAGACCAGTAGTCAAAAACTGATAACGAACAGGCAAGTGCGGGTTTATGGTCACGAACTAATAGCTTACATGGTTAACGAGAAGTGGATGCGAATCGGATCTGGCTTTAAAGCACGTACCAGGGACGGGCACAGTCCGGTTGGAGACTCAAACAGTTACCGGCATTCGCACGGGCACCGCTTTAATCTCAAGCACGGTCGATCCCTAATCAGATTTCCATTTTTCTTGTTCAGTTTTCCAATTATTGGTCAAATCTTTTGATATTTAAATACAAGTGCACGATTTTTTTTAATAGTGCATGGGTCTTGAAGAAACCTTGGTTAATCATCTTTTGTAAGCTTTTGTTGGGAAATCAAGTGCACATGATGGTAATAGTTTTATATACTTCATTAATTTCGGCCTCCTCTTAGGCCATCTCATACCTCTGCTTCTGATGATGACCTAAGAGGAGGCCGAAATTAATGAAGTATATGAAACTATTACCATCTTGTGTACTTGATTTCCTAACAAAAACTTCCAAAAAAAATAATGCTTGCAGCTGATTTATTCAGCATTCTTTTTAGATTTGAGATTAAAAGAAATGTCATTCGAATATCTATATATCAATTCAACGCAGGTGTGTCAAAGCATCTTGAAAACGAGTCGTCAAATAATTTTCAGTGGTCATAATTATAATAACCTAGAACGTTTAACTTACTTCACCTGACTTAACTTCTTAGAGTGTCGAATCACCCGTTGATGTCCTCGATGACGTGTTCGGTTATTGTCCTCCTTTCTACCCGATCTTGTCTTTTTCCCATCACGTCTACATGTAGTTCAGCATCGTATCAACTTTGATGTTGACTGTCCAACTCATCCCCTGCGGTTGTTACAATTCATTTCAGACATTTGATTTAATCAACTTTGTTTTAGAAAGTTGAAGAAAGTAAATTGCAAACATCTTGCTCATCCCCTTTATTCATGTGAAATAAATTGACCAGTGAGTCAGTCTGTCAGATACATGATGAATGTCCTACATTGAAAATATTTTATTTAAGCGTCTGCCCATTTAGTTGATAAGTCTATTTCCAATCATTAAATTAGAACTATCTTGCACAACAGGTTCTCGCTATCTATGATCCGCCAGGTGAATTAATGCTAGTTCCTTAAGCAAGAACTACATAGATACCATGAAATTTGTGTTCAGATTATTTGAATAATATTTGAAGCAACAGTGTTGCAATGCATCATTTGAACTTAGGCATCTTAGGACGAGTCCTGTACTGACATAAACCTATGAATATCGTTGAAAGAATAAAGCGTAGGATTCGAATGAGAAACAATGTCGAGTTGTTGAACACATCGGACCTCAGTTAATTAATGTCACTGCCACTTATTAACTTGTGTTTGCGAGTACTTGATACTTATAAGTTATAGGCTACAGAGCCGATGTTCAGAGGAATATTGTAGAAGAAAGAGCATTTTCTAATTCTTGAGAACTTCTCGAGCGTCACGTTGTTTTGATAAAGCTATCAATTCGCGAATTCTTGAAAGTAGTTTATTCACAGATTTCTCCAATCCAAGAAATAAAATTTACCTATTTTATTTTCCCACCCGGACTGTGGCCGGTTTATTTGTGAAGTTTGTTGTATTTCATTGATTTTGTGAACTGAAATCATGAAGATATGAATTGCACCTGAAAAAGACCTGCGAAGCGTTGTGCACGCAAGTTTTTGTACATCAATAAGTCTTTGTTTAAGCGATTTTGCACTTTTCAGATAAACCAAATAATAAAGAAAAATGAATGGCATGCGAGCTCTAAATACATCAAATTTTGTTGATCGCTTAGAAACAATGAAATAATTAAACTGATAATGAATGTACAATCAATATGATAATAAAAATATATGAAGATTAAAATAACTAAAGTAATTTTGGTACACTGACTAGAAATGTCCTACTATGATCTAGTTTACGGTGTTCCTTTACTTAGAAACATCTCAAAGAAGAAATTAATCAGACATCTAGTTCAAAAGTTAAGCGAGCTCGCGTTAGCTGCGCATCTTCTAGAAGTATAATGCCTCGATTAGTTAAGATGAACCATTGAATGGCCAATGGGCATCATTATGTCAATTGCAGTGCAATTCATATCTCCTTTTGGCATCTCTCCGTCTTTGTACTGCGATCGTTATGATAGACATTGCTTAATAACACTGTTTGCTCAATTGACGGGCCGGGCCCGGGCCTGCCTTTCAGGGTCCCTCACGGTCCCGGAAAGTCCACAAACAAGAGAATTTTCTCATTGTCAGTCCATCAGAATCAATGGGAGTTGGGGATACTGCACACAGTTTTACAGAATACATTCCGAAGACTGTGGCGTAATGCTCCTTAGTCATGAAAATATGCAACAGTCCAACGATTCTACAATAGATATATATTATGTTCTGCGGACCGTTCTGGAATAAGGAGAGGACGGGACCTTCCAAACATTCACCTTTCACATGGATATGCTCCTGATTTCAAATGATGTGCAACATTGCAAATTATGATGAAATTATCAATTATTCACCTCCTGTCTTTCAATCACGTGAAGGAGGAGATATTTCCGTTTGTTCATTGATGCTGTCCGTAATGACTGAAAATCATCATAATTCTTCCTAAATTGTCTTCAAATTTCGCAATTCCATACCGATGTAATGACTTACATAAGATTCTAAACTCTCGGCCGTATATGCCCGAACAACGAGGCTGTACCCGGACAGCTCTGCTTCATGCCGAGGTTGAACCTGTGTCATCACCCCGAGAATAATTTTCCGCAAGACGGCTAATGTAAATGAATGAACGCACATAAAAGAAAGGAATAGGCTTCAATACAATTTCAAAGGTGACAGTGCCTCGACAACCAGGACAAATATGAGCGCAGACGTAATCTTTAATTCAGAAGAGCAATTTTATTATCATAATGATCATAATGAAGAGAAGATCAAATCAATTTTCGTACAGGATCTTCCTGACTTGTCAGCAACATCTTCCGGTAACTGTAATGAGAAGGGAACCCAAGTATGGTTAATA
This sequence comes from Prostheceraeus crozeri, assembly GCA_907163375.1. Lineage (NCBI taxonomy): Eukaryota > Metazoa > Platyhelminthes > Polycladida > Euryleptidae > Prostheceraeus > Prostheceraeus crozeri. The sequence continues at coordinate 228,722 of CAJQUW010008172.1, forward strand.
GCGGCGTACGGGAGATTGTTTTTAATCGTCGCAAGTAAAATGCTTGCTCCCTTTATAAGCCAAATTGTATATTGTTCTGATAAAAAATATAACATGCAGCATCCAACGTTTCAGCAGGCACGGCATTTATTAGGAAAAAGGCAATTTCCAAATGATTGCATGATTTTCGTTTTGGTCGGCCAACGGTCTAAAAATATAGGATCATTCTGAGGAGATGACTGACTTCAGCATGATGTGCCGATCAGAGATGGAACCGGTTTACCGGTGCCGGTACATTCTGCCAAAAAGGCAATAAACATAATTCTATAGATATATGTGAATGTCACGAATACTTAATTTATGGTAGAATGAATGAAGCAAGTCGAAAATTTAGTTTTTGTTTTCATCATTATTGATTTGAAGATTCCAATTTCAGATTGCATAACTTATATACTTAATTTGGCAAGTAGGGGATTGTGTTAATTAGTGAACATGTGAAGTGGTTTTCAAAATATCTGTAGCTCTATTTGCATTACTTGTATAGAATGTAATGACGTTGACTTTCAATTAGATGCTTAAACTGTTGGCACAATCACAAGCTTACATCAATGAGAACTTTTCTTTCGATGTTCCCCTACTTGTGACTTCTGAATGATGAGACAAAGCGAGTGACTTGGCGTTCGTAAAAATTCAGTTTCAGTAGTGCTTTAAGGCAGGATTATGCTCTTTGATGATGTTGACATTTAGATTTTTTATGATTTTTGAATAAATTGAATTGTTAGTCCAATATTCAATTTTCCATGCGTAGTATTGATGATGCATGCAGGGAATTATCGAAAAAAAATTCATTTTGTGGTACCCATGATCTTATTTTTACAATTACGTTCTGTAATGCTAATAATTCTCCAATACTAAGTTATTTTATTGCTTCAACTTTCATCAACTAGTGCCGGTGCACTGCTGAGAACATGTTTCTCATGAAATCCACTAAAATGTATCGGTCGGAATGCCGGAACCGGCACCGGTAGCGAAAAGTGCTACCGGTTTCATCTCTGATGGCGACGGAAAGGCACTCCATCTTGCTAATTTTCGTTAAGTATATTCGAATCTATAGAATCAAATTAAGACACGACGCGGTAAAAAAAAATCGAAGGATCCAGGAAACGGAAGATACCAAAGTTAAACAACTACCCTAGTGGAGAATCCTGTAAATAATTAGGTAATTAAAAGTCATGAACGAATGAATACAAATTAATACTAACTACATAGAGTAACCTACTCCAGTACAGAGTAGGGACTGAAATGCGAATAAAGGCTAGCCGACCCAACTTAAGACGGGAAGGGAAATATAATAAAACTTAATAAACGTTTTTTTTACAACCTAAGAACTAAAATAAGAGTTCGTCATGGACTAGACGAAATGCTAACTTAAAAATAACAAATGGTGAAAATAAGAAACCTAAGAAACCAAAATTAAGTTTGCTATGTATGGAGTCATCAGGGAGGAACCATGTGGCTGCATGAAGCAAGGTTTCGGCCCCTAACCTCCAACCTATGCCACATGGCGGGGCCACATGGAAGGTCTCTCCAAGCCTGAGGAAACACAGCAGAACCTAACCGAAAATTAAATTTTGGAATTTTGAGGACAAAAGGAAGCAAATGAATCTGGAAGAGGTTTTTTACTCCAACATGCCAATGATGGAGGGCATCTGGCGGTTCGAAAAACAACCAAACTTAAATTATTCTTTTGAGCACCGAAGCATGGTAATGATTTAGAGAATATCAGCTCAGACATTTTACTTTCAATATTATAAACCCAGTGTACGCAATCAACTGCCATGTTGCTGCGCACTGAGCGATGCAAGTAAGCACTTTTTGCAAAGAAGAAGTTGTTAGTGGTTGAAAAATAGACACCGTCATCCTCTTCTTTGTGGAATTTCCTTTTAAATGAAGTGTGCTTAAAATGCACGTGTTTCTACGACATACCATAGACTCCTAGATACATACTGTAGAAGTATTATACTACATAAATTATATTTGATGTAATATTCGTGATGCCTGAGGGACATGCCAGCAATTACAGACAAGTGAAAGAAGCCGACATTGTTACTTATTTTTTCCAAGTGCAAGTGAAGTGCAACATACTTGAGTGTGGTTGACATTGCAAATTAACCTCTGGGGATTGCTATAAACTGCATGATTTTGTGAAAATAATGATTTGATGCTCCATGTTTGTAAAGAATATGCGTGATTTTTAGGATACCCATATCAAAATACATTTTCATTCATTGGATACATTCATGATCATAGGATAGGCGCGTGGATTGACTTGATTTAACTCAGGATGATCTTTTCTCACCATGCAGCCCTGATCTAACGATCAATGATTTCTGGCTGTGCTCGAAGCGAAACTACGTCTACAAAGCACCAAGACCGATGAATCTTGAAGAACTCGAGACAGGAATTTCAGCCTTTTTGAACAATACTGATATTCATGAGCCGTCATAGACAGAAAATCTTTTGGAAGAAGTCCCATTTTTCTTTTGAATTACATTTATGATACATGATCATTACTGTTTTTACCGTTGTTATCTCAGTAGACATGGGAAAAGCTTAGATGAAGGTGTTCAAATAGTGTCCCATAACAGAGAAACACCCTGTATAATGCTTGTTCAATAGTAGTCGGGAATATCATAATATTGAAGATTGAGAACAATAGTTGATTTCTAAGTTTATTGTGAGCTAAGTTGAGAACAATAGCAAATTTCTAATTCTCGTTCTGCAGTAAATGCAATATAACTTGCCTCCAAATGCATTCATGAATTCGAATTCATGGTTGATGAAGTGTGAAAGTGCATTGTTAAGGGATTTTGCTATTCCACTGGCCCCATTGTCCTCACAGAGAATCAAAATTGTCGGATTGCTATGTCGAAAGTTAGTCAATCATTTCTCTATAGAACTATCTGGAAAAGTCAGGCCTAGTCCCGTGGTTCATGTGATTTTCTTGCAATTTAATTGCTTCAGGACATGTTCTATTTAAGGGTGGGCTGTAAGAATAAATGTTCGAGTTTGTGATTTCACTCGATGTTTTTTGTTGATTAAATATTAGAGCTTGTGTATACATGCATTGATGAAATGGAGTTACTTATGGGTTATCTCCCCCACCAATGGCGGGAGCAGTTAATCGATTCCGCACGATTAATTGTACGACGAAATCAATCGCGCGATTCTTGAATGACCAGGAATCGTGCGATTTTTTGCAATGTGACTTCTCAACGAAAGTTGTTGATGAGATAAAGAACAATATTTCTATTCACTCTTTCATCTTTGAGATAATTGCAATGTGCGGGTGCTCGTACCTGAGATCATGTATAGCTAGACAGAGTTGCAATGTGAAATCTCTATGGGAGCTCCCCACACTGCAGGAATGCATTGGCCAGGTACAAGATTTATACGAATCATTCATGCAGTCAAGACAGTCAAGCATGCTGAGTCCCTATGATATTATATCTCCGTTTTCAAGTTATATAAATACACTGATAACAATATCAATGCCTGATTTACATATAGCATTCACATTATGAACACTATCTGGCAACAATTGCACTTCCAGTTCCGCTAATTATGAAGATTACAGAGTGCCAGTTCGCCTAGGCATAGAATAGAAAGATGTCCTCAGACTTGAGCTATTAAAGAGCAAAAACTCCTTGGCAGAAGTAAACGCTGCGCTTTTATCCCTATAAGGGCTCGTCAGTACGGCTCCGAATGGCCCAAACTAAAATATCTGAAATAGCTGAGCAAGCTGAAGGACTGCACAACGTATTGCTCTGTGTCTACTTATCCTGGCTTTGTCGTGCTGCTAATAATCATAGAGATTGTAAAGTGCCTGTTTTAGATATCATACGTTAGTTTGGGTCACTCCGATCCGTACTGACGAGCGTTTGTAGGGCGAAGGACAGTGTCCAAAACTGCCAAAGAAGTTCGGTGCTTAAATTATTCAGGTCTGAAGACATCTTTGCATTAGGTTTGATAATAAGGTTGCATAGGTTGCTCATAAGCTTACATGTAAGTCTAACACTTTGATTTAAATGATGCACCATTATGCTTATTTCAAGACTGACAGAAGAAATGACAAATACCTTCACTCGTACAGCTATGTTCGATAAAGTACGATTAATTGAAACAAAGAACCAACAAAAGAACAAAAGAAAAGTAAATGAAAATATTAGTAATACTTCATGCTGTATTTGCAGCACTTACATGATAGCAGATTTGCAGTAGAATCTTCTAAATAGATTGTCAAGACTTTTCATGCCTTGTTTACGCCTTTTATGTGCTCGGATTTATTATGCTGTTTTCATAAGCATTCACAAAAAGAGTATCGCATTAATTCATAGGGTAATTATAATTTGAGTCTAAATAGACTATAGGTGTGACATGCTCTCAATTTTAATGGAGATCTAACTTTTAAAGAAAAATGCTGTAGAAAATAAAAATAATGGAAGCTAATTTGACTGTTAACTTCTAATCACTGTATCTCAAAATATTCAGAATCTCACGATTTTCGATTAATTGTGCGCTGAGTCGCACGATTCGGAATCGCGTCCGCCACTGCCCCCACGCTTTCAATTTTGTCAAAAATCAGTAAAAATGAATCAAAACTTCATGTACATGTAAGTGATGATGTCTTCTACCCACGTACCAGAATTTGCGCAAATCGGACAAACACTTTTTGAATTAGGGGCGATAACTTGAAGTGCAGCGATATCTGTAGCTTCATCAGACTTCTTCTGACCTCATCATCGGAGCAGAAAGCACTTGAGGTCAACAAAGTCATTTCCAGACAACTCGTGAAGTGATGTTGACCAGGCCACATACCCTATATTAACATTTTTAGCTTAAAAGGTGGTAGCAAGGTAGTGGTCGAAAGAAGATTTCAAATAGCAGTGGATAAGACGAAGAGGGAGAGAGAACAATGCACACACGAGTAACAATAATGCGTCGAACAGACGAAGTCAGATAAGGCTGTTGACATCGCTACACTTCACGTTATCGTCTCTAATGCAAAAACTACCTGTCTGATGTACATAAATTTTTCCAATTGGGTAGAAAATATGCTCAAGTACGTCTACCTGAAGTTTGGTGACGATTGATTAATTTTTACAGATTTTAGAGATATTGAAAAACCTGGGGGGGAGATAACCCAGCAGTACCGAAATGGAAAACGAAGTTGAAGAAATCTAAGATAAAAATAATTATAACAGTGACGACCAACTCGAGACGCAAAACTTGCAAGACATTGGAACCAGACGCATATTTTGAGTGGCGGTACATCGACCACTTTGTTTTATCAATTGTTTTGATGTATCAATTGAGCGATTGTCGCTTCTATCATTTTGATAAGAAGTGTAAACCATGCTAAAGAAAACAATTCAAATAGATCTCTTAAAAAAAGCAGGTCCAAAGATTTTTGAAAGGACTATCGAGGTCAATTAAATAATAATGATTCATGCTATGTCAATTATTTAGAAATCAAGTATCTTATAGTTAGACCAACTGTTGATCAAAAATGAATGTTTTTTCTATTTGAAAATGGGTTGTGTTCGAGTAATTTCGGTGTACTGTTATGCTTTAGCAGAAAGTGGTTTATTTTCATAATCGACTTGATATGACAGAAATCAATGCATTTACTGTACAAACTTACATAAAAATCATTTGTTCGGTCATCCATCAGTGTCAAGCAAGGGAAGTGAATGCCTTTGAGGGAGTTGGAACGCGTTCCTACTAGATTGGCACGTCCTGTGGGCTTACAAACTAAGGTCATCTCCCTCACGGAACAATTAAGTGGTCGGCTGTGAGCGCATAGTGGTCACAGCGACATTTGACGTCTACGAAAGGGCACCTAGAAAATTATCAAGAAACTGCAATATTGCAACAAATGCCTTATAATTTGTGGCATTCTTGTAGCTCACATTACCTGTGAAAAAATTGTTGAATGAAATAAGTTTGTTGAAAATGAAGTTTGATTGACCGCTCTCGCTTTATGCTCATACGACGAAAATTCAAATATTGCAAATTTGACTTCAAATGTTTCACTTCGGACCGACAATTTCGCTTTATCAATGCAGGATCATGGAGATAATTAAGTGGAAACAAAAGTGATGCATTATTTATTGCAAAGCTGAAAAACGTTAACAACTCACAATTTACTTATTAAATGACGTTTTCAGAAAAAAGCAATCTATAGCTTGTGAGACACCTCTGACGAAATGAAGCTGTTGATGGCGCAAATGCGTCGACAAAATGAATCTGTCGACGGTACATGCGAGTCGACGAAATGAAGCTGTCGACGGTACAAGCGTGTTGATGCTGCAAGCGTGTCGCCGAAATGGAGCAGTCCCCGCGGCTGGTTGGTCAATTTCTTTCTGGTGCGTCCTTGAAATAAGGCCTGCAACTGGTACAAGCATATATCATTTTACTAGCACTACGGGTGATAAAATTCTACTCAATTTCAGCTTCAATTAGACACCTACCGAAAGTACATTGATGCATGCCCTTGTACAAAAAGAAGCAGCAATGTGTATAAGACCAATCTATATGCCTAAACGTGAAAGTATTTGTTCAATTCAAACGCATGCTAAAATGAACATCACATGGGCTAGCGATCTTACTTAAAACTTGTCACAAATGCAAATGACAAAATACAAATCATCCAGCCAGGTCCAACCAGGTCATCTGATGCTGAGTTTTTCTTGTACGTTAGCAAAGTGTCGTTTAATAGAACCGCCGATTTACAAAATCAGTTTCTCGTGGAACGATTCTGGTTTTATTTTAATATGCATGAAGGTGAAATGTTCAAAATAGTGCATTCAATGCATGAGTGGTAGTCGGGGATGCCCTAGCCGGCTGACTGGTGGATCTAACTCTTGCGTTATTCAGTCCAACATATATTGGAGCAACCGTCAGCAAGTCCCTCTAAAGTGAAGTGTCGACTCGACGCAAATCACATCCTGAGCCTTCACTGTGTCGTTCAGTGGTCTTCATTTCGCTAATACTGCTCGCTCGATCAAAAGCAAAAACGTTTTTATTCGAAAGTAGCCACTTCACAAATAGTTAACCATTAATTTGCTTTCTTCAGAATTAATGCCTCGCGATATCTTGAATGCCAAGAAACTAAAATATAAAAATCATTCTATGCGATGTATTGGTTTGTAGAATTTCTCGGCAGCAATGTTCATTATAAAGGCTAAACCTTAGGATTTTAATAATCAAAATGATGAATTGTTTTGACTAGCTAACTATTAAGCGAAAGAATTGCACAGTATTCAAATCCTTTTTCTTTAAGCTATTCATTGTTACAAAATGTACAGAAAACGATGCTTACATGTTGGCTCATTGAATAATTAATCATATTAAAAATCAATTGCTTTATTGTACTTCATAATGCAAATTCAGAAGTAGCCGTAGTACAAGACAATCAATCAGATACAAGAAAGATAAAAACGTAGCAGCAACTGAAAGACAGTCTATAAGAAGACGGGATTACCGTTCAAGTTCAAGCAAATGAAATGTAAGAGTTTTAAATCGGTTGTTTTTTGCTTTCACTTTTCGATGTCGCTTTGATAGTCGTAAGGAATATCTTAAAGCTAAAAAGTGATACATGTAAATTGTGTTCAATGGATAGGGAGATTCCAGGCATTTTCTCGCCATAATATTCTCGATGAATATTAAACATTTTGCAAATTTTTACAATTATTTTTCTCAAATAACATATGTTGTTTAAAGTGCTTCATAGCAGCGTTACACCATACTGGAAATGCGTATCATGCAATAGATCTAATCCATAAGCAATAGACGGTGTATAATACATCTTTAGGTGCATCCGACATCTTCAAGTAATGTAACATAAAAACACGCGTACGAATTCTATAGATGGCATTTGTAATGTGTGTTTCCCACGAAAGTCGATTGTCTATAGTGATGTCCAAAGCTTGCACGAGTTGTAAGTATTGAATGAATGCGCCAATTTGCTTATTGCATAAAAGTACCAGATAATGAATGATTCATTGAAAAAAATGTCCCCCCTCGAGACGCTTTCTGACACTTGCTCCGTACCTTTATATGCTGTGCTGAACACATGTTGAATGTCATTTATCGAATAAAAACACCAGAGAAAGATCTGGTAGGATTTTCTTTAAGATTGCCATGAATTGCTGTATTAATGTGAAGTGATTGTTTGACTTCTTTGTTTTTCAGTCGGTGGCGTTTTCCCCAATTCCAACTGCCCATGGTATCCGGTCCCTGAACTGGAACCAGTCACGAGACCCTACAAGCCTTGTGTTGTTTGCAATGACAGATCTTCAGGATATCACTATGGAGTCAGCAGCTGTGAAGGTTGTAAGGTAAGTTCACTGTGGAATCTGTAGAGAGCGAAGATGACTGTCCCCTTCAGAGAAGTTGCGCAATGAGGCCTTCTGGTCCACTACTGGATTGATAGGGACTAGCATTCTAATCCTACACTGCCAAATTGCTGTGCGGATAAATGTGATCTTTTAAATGTGGACAGATGAATATGTGGCAACTTCTACGCCGTCAAAACACACAGATATCTCTCAGCACTGAGGTCATTGCTCACTGATGACGTCAGCGCCACACTTGCTAGATTAACTCAGCTATCCTAACTTTGTGTTGCTTATCGTCCACAATTATCACTGCAGTTACAATCATTTCAGGTACAATTCATTGATGCGATGGTGTAACGTAGTGTGGGCATTTTTCATGAAAAATATTTCTAAAATTTTTTCATGCTGAAATTTGTCAGAAAAAGAAATGAAAACTTAGAAGAAACTTAAATTTATTTTCGCAAAATTCCAGCAGTCATCCATATGACAATCGCACTCATCAGCCTGCTATGTCTTCCAATGTCATTTCTTCCTCTTCATGATCTAGCTCCACCGAAGCCGGTTTTCCTCCCTTCAGGTACACATTCCAGGCGAACATTCATAGCAATGTTCACTGACATTCGAACTGTTTGATGACTCAACTGATCCTTCCTTTTATGTGAAGAAATCCTTCGAGGCTGAATGACCTCTCGACAGAGGCTGATGTTGGTGAAATCGTGTGACAATAACGAACATCGGAGATTCGCCATTCAAAGCCTGACACCACCGTTGAGGAGGGAGTTTTTTCGCAACTCCAAGACCGTCTTAATCACTTCTAACACCGATCCACAAAAAGTTGGGATCAAAGTTTCCAGTCTTCGTACGTGAGGCAGCTAATTTTGCAATAAGAATCGATTGCATTTCTGATGTTGCTAAAGATAGTAAATGTTCGCAGGCTTCTGCTGTCTCAACCGAGTTCACTTCTCTACCCATGAAGTGAGGATCTATTAAGCTCAAAGTGAACGCCGCTTTCGAGTCTCCACCGCTGACCAAATTAACTTCACATTTGAAATAGTTACCCTTTTTTGCACATCAGCGCTCTTAACTTTGAAACACTGACCCAATTGACTTCACATTTGAAATACAGATGAATCAGGGCGTCAGGATCATTTCATCTTCTCATGTTACCTAAAAATTCTCAGTAAATGAAAAGTTACTCAGTGTGGGAAATTTTGTAACCAGACAAAAATCAAGGAATTATCAAATACATGAATTGAGGGATGTATCAAATGATTTCACGAGATATACCAGAGAATCGTACAGCTATCCTCTATCCAAAGTATGCCAGATTATTAGGACCATAGATATCCGCGGTAGAATCCCTCTCTAACAAGATTTTCTCTGGGAACATATTTTATCAAATATAGAGGGAATTCTGAAACACGATTCTACAACTATGTAATAATCTGGTACACATTATTCATTTTAAGAAGCATGTTCCTTTACTGTGTCATCGGAAGGACGTTTCAGTATCTATCAGAAGTTATTGAAAATCCGGTGCGACTGAGGCTCGACATGTTTCACATTTACAGCAGACTAGTTAAGTCAACGCAATGCATGTTGGCTGCCGGGTCAGGATGCCAATCATGCTGGCCTACTGCTGTTGCTGGTTTACATAGTTAATCAGCATCACAAGGGTGCAACCTACTGAATGCGTGCGCGCAGTGAATGTTAACGTGGTAACAGACCTACATGCTTGTCTACATGTGCTTCTTAAATTGAGTAATTCAGTTCTTGTGCATGCGGTTTTTAAAGGAATGTAATATGAATCTGGACGGATTCTACCCCCACCTCTTGATTTACTTTGTTGTGTCTACCTATCACATTTTATCTCACACATTAAGAAGCCATGTCTGAAGCAAGTTTCCTGTTCTTATGCTTTACAATGTGCCGTTAAACTCGAATGTTTCTACCATAGAAATATATTGTTTATCTGAAGTTGACTAGAATGGAAATTGACTCAAGGTCGCGGCACATCCGGGGGAACTAAGTTGGGGCATGAAGAACCAATGAAAAGTTTAGAATTACGCATGTGACTGATTCTAACCCAATGATTCAGCCGTTGACAAGTGTATCTAAGTTAAAATGCATGCGATTTATGTGCCACTATTGTGTATCGCATGAAGCTTTACTTCCATTCTAGAGGTTTCATTATTATCATCTTCAATGGTTTCTACTCACAGGTAGCAGACCATTATTATGAATTTTCAAAAAACTTCATTTTTTTGTTAATTGCATCTTGCTTGCATTGTACATGCACCTTTGCGTCTAATAATTGTGCAGTGTGCATGATACGATGAGGTTTTTCCTTTCTGTCTTCGCTATTATTATAGATTCGTATGTCTTCTTTAATGATTCAGCGTTCCGGTAGCACATCGTTGATGATGTAGTCTTCACTTTTGACAACGATGACGAAATTTCTAAAAGGTATGAATCCATTGAATTAATAATTGGAGAAAACGAAAGATTTATGGATGAAACTCGGAGGCCGGTGCCAACTGTGCCGAATTGGCACTACTGCATTTCACTTACCACTGGTGTGAACAGGCTGTTAATGAACTGTTCGTCTTATTTCTTGTGTCAATTGAAATATTATGACGTCATGCAATTGCACCAATATTTGAAATCAAGGAAGTGCGACAGTTGTAACTGTTTGAAAGAATCAATTTTCAACACTGAACTGGACCTGATTTCTATTTGATGATTTTGTGCTTCATCTGAGCATTTTGAGTTCTGTATCATTTGTGTGAAGGTTTCAGTGATCAGTTCGCCCGGTGACATCGATTTTCGTATCGTATTTTACAGTTTGCGTGTTGGAAGATTTGTTGCATTCCTGCTGTAGATGATTGTCCTGGGATTGACCATTACTTCATCCACTATGCTCATAGCTCTATGTTTCATGCTTCACGCGCTCCGGGAATCATTCATTCTTCTAAATTGTTTTGCTTCCGTTATATTTGCATTTTAATCAAATTGAATTTAAAAAATTTGTAGGGAGCATAGAAATGCATCTAGGCAGATGAGTGAGAGAGGGAGACAATACGCTCATGTTCAATGCCTGCTTCCTCGAGGATGCAATCTTCCGGAGAGTGAAATAGGAAGGCAAAAGATTTGACATCGATGGAAAGTTCCTCACCAACCTACGTTTTGCGGATGATCTTGCGCTAATTGCACACATGCCAGAGGAACAGCAGACCGCATTGAAGACCTCTACATTGAAAGTACAGAGGATCGGTCTGCATCCTATGAGAACGACGATGTTTAATGATAACAACCGACAAGGAGCCATCACCATCGGAAATGTGGCCGTGGAAAAAGTACATCACCACAGATGCCTCAGCCAGATAGTGAATGCAAGCAGAGACAATACTTTCGAAATCAACAAAAGAATGATGTCCGATTGAACAGTGTTCGCAAAGTCCGACCACCCAATGAGAAGTCTGTCCATCCCACAAAGACTAAAGCTTTCAAACAGTGTATTCTACCAGACATGCTGCACAGCAAAAAGATGTGGACCGCAACAGTATCAGCCGTGTCCAAGTTGGCAGTGGCCTAGCAGCGCATGAGTCGCATAATGCTAAGCAGGCATAACATTCCGCGATCGCAAAGCAAAATAGCGGATCAGAAATCAGACCAAGTTGAAAGACATTCAACTTAAGTTGAAAGACATTATCCAATATTGCAACCAGAACTGGTGACGACCGGCAAGGGTAGATGACAGTTTTTGGGGAAGGGCTCCTCCAATAGTGGAGCGCCGTCAAGTTAATAAAAGTAAATTTTAAGAAATTAATATTTAATATATTTTTTGCTAGGTATATTTTTACTGCAACATCGTAGCCCAATCACTTTTGTTTGGAATTGGCCGTTTGTGGGAATTTCGACGAATAAAAACATGGCGAACAACGAAATATTGGCAGAATGTCAAGTGAATATTTCATTGACGTTTTACATTTTTACAGACGTTTTCCGGAAATATTCACTTGACATTCTAACAAAAACCTGTCTGCAAGAATGTTCTCTCACATCAAAATATTGGCAGTATTCTCATCCTTTTCCAGTTTATGATTTAAGATTATCCGAAATATTGAACCCTTTTTTATTGGTTTTTGTATCAACATGAATTTATCGATGATCATTAAAATAGTTTTTGATTCATAATCACTTCTCACATCGGGCGTAGTGGCAATGCGGAATCGTAATGATCGATAATGTTGCAAATCCTTTCATATTTAGACGACGCCGTTTCTATCTGACTAACAATATGCCAATCGCCAAATCTGCGATTCGAATTTCAGATTAATTTTGTGATCAACATCACAATTTGACCAGTCAGAAGAATAACACGTGGAATATTGATTCTTATACACGCGCAACTTTGGAATTAGGCCTATATGACATTTTAACGTTGCGGCCTCCATCGCTGTTACTCTTTTGACCTCTGTTAGAGCTGATTAAATGTATGTTTTACTTTTTCATAATTACCCTCAAACACTTCCGTATTTTCCCATACATTTCTTCGACATTGGTTTCTACAGGCCTACCTATACGACGCATAATGAATGGCACTGAGCTTAAAGAAGAAATCCAATTTAATGGAACAAATGTTGACATGAAAAATAAGTAGTTTAGTACAGTTAATGTTTGATACCTATATATTGAACTGATGCATGAAATTTATTTTTATTTGTATTATTTTTTTATTAAATTCGACGTGGATTCCAATATTTCACAATATTTTCATATTATTTGAATTTGCATATTCATTTAGACATGCCTATTATCTTCAACTATCTATAGATCTGCAGCATTTTAAGTCATTTGATTGCGATCATATCATTACAAGTCAAATGGAAATGAAATGGTTCTGTCACATTTTCAGGGCTTCTTCCGACGTTCTGTGCAGAAGAATCTGCAATATGTTTGCAACAAGGACAAGAATTGCATCATCAACAAGGTGACCAGAAACCGTTGTCAGTATTGCCGTCTTCATAAATGCTTCTCAATGGGCATGTCTAGAGAGGCCGTCCGAAACGACAGGAATAGGAAAAAGAAGGAATCCTCTTCATCATCGGTGGACGGCGGAGACCAATTGGTGAGTGCCTCTGAATAGGAGGTTATGATGGGTGGGACGGACGGAGGTTGTGAAAAATGCGGAGAATTATCAACCAAAGAGACAGGAAAGGTATCGTATTTCAAGACACTTGCATGTACCGTATAACTGTAGAACGTCAGCACTCACGACTTAAAGGAGATGATCATCATCATAGCATTAAGATGTCAGATAATAGGATCAGAGAACAAGATTCCATCTCCTTCCTTGGATTGGCGGTTACGAAAGACTTGTCATGGATCATTGAAATGGAGCATCACAATTTGACCAGTCAGAAGAATAACACGTGGAATATTAATTCTTATAAACGCATATATACGCATATAAAACGCATATAAACGCATATAGACCGTACATCCAATCCATTAGCAAGTAGGCAACTCAACGCATTGATAGTTTCACGTGCCAGCAGCTATCTTCCACCACAGACTGTCTGCTATCTTTACAAGTCCACTATTCGTCTTCTGATGGAGTATTGTTGTCATCTGTGGGCAGGCGCCCCGAAAACGCATCTTAACCTCCTTGAATGGGTTGAGAAACGTGTTAAGAATCTCATAGGTGATAAACTTGCTAGCAAGTTGCAGGCGCTCTCCGTCAGACGGGATGTTGCTTCACTCAGTCTCTTCTACAGCTGCTATTTCGGTAGAAGCATCTCTGCAGTTAATGAGTGCGATCCCAAACCTAAGATCTTCTCCAGAATCACACGCAGAGTTTATGCACTCACATGCTATCATGTGAGCTTATAACGCGCACGTACTGTGAATCGCTCGAAAAGTTTTTTTTTGTTCGCACGGATAAGCTCTGGAATCAGCTTCCCCAGACCATTTTCCCTGACCAATAAAATCTTGATACTTTCAAGAGGCGAGCGAATAGGTTTCTGATGGGGACGGTTTCATCAGATTAGAAGATCTGTTTTTTCCTTACATTTATATAAAATAATACTATCGCTACTTTTTCATTGAGTAACCTATAGCTTCGTTCATGGCTCATAGCTGTGCTAGGGGTGAACATTCTCTAAAATAAAACATTAGTGAAATACTGAGCCTAGCACCTGTGCTACGCGAGAGCTCATCAGATGGTACGCGAGTGCCTGTCGGAAGTAGGTTGTGTGCATCATGATGAAAATTTAATCTGTTCATGTCACAGACCAAATCTATTAGGAAAAGTTTTGATCAGTTTGAGAAAATGAGATTGACGATGAAATTCGATGCATTTTATCACTTTTCATAGTCTCAAAAGACGAAGATTTGTCTTCTGCATGGATTTTCATCTCGTTACATCAAATTGCGACAGGCGATGCAATGACATCTATTGAGCGGCCGACAGAACAAAACCATGCGTTTTAAATAATGCTTGAAGCTCAGCAAGCCAGAATCACGCAGGGGAGATTGGGGCAAGTTGGGTAATTTCAGAATGAAATGCTCTATCTCAAGTTTACGCATAGAAATGGTCATTATAAGTGCTGTTTCTTCATCAAATGGTTTTGTGGTTTTAAAAGTGGTCAAGCATAAATTTCCACATGACGAAACATGTGTGAAACTTAATGATGTTGGTTTCTACCCAACATCCCCATATCGGGGCAAGTTGGGATATTGGGTTGACAGAAACTGTGGCAAGTTTCTTGCTGAAATCGTTTTTAATTGTGAAATCATTAATCATTAGCTAGAGAGAAATACTATTAACGCTCAATTGCACAATATTTCAATCACTACAGACCACAAACCTTAATAAACTCCCACCAGGCATTGTTTTGCCAATGCAGCTTAAAAAGTACTCAGTTCAATGATTTATTGACTAAACACAAAAACATAGAACAAATTTCTTGGTAAAACAGTGCGACTACCAAATTTGGGAGGATTAGGCTTGCTGAACAATCTTAAGATTGTCTCCTAGGGAATATTATATTCGGCGGCGTTAAGTGCAACCAAATTTCTATTCTTCACTACTTTGATAGCTTGCAAGAGATCTCCCTTGGAATATTTCGCGATTTTCTTCTAAATAAAATTTCTCACCATTATTCGTCAAACTTGTCTGCTGACACGCGGGCAATGTCGCATACTTTGGCACTGAATAACGAATTGTAATTGAATCACACATTTTAAAATTTTGAATCTGTTCAATCCTTTCTGTTGGTAAAGGCTTGCGATTTGTGAGTCAGGTGTTGAAATTCCAGAATAAATTTGGAATATAATGGTAACATGGATATTGAATCGAGTGATCGAATAGAAAAATATCTGAGATGAGAAACAAACTAACGAAATTGGCATGAAACTTACCAATGGGTCAAGTTTAGTTGCTGTACTCAACTTGCCCAAGGCAGCATATCCACCTTGCCCCGTGAGAGCAGCTAACACAAATTCATCTGTTTTATGCTTAATTAAGAGATGGCTGATAGCGGGAGGACCATAATGAATCAATAATGCAAAAAATATCAGTTTTCTCTCCCGAGTAATTTTAATGTCACTAAATAATTACGAATAGAAAATATGTACACAGCCGACGCTTTGGGTCCAGACCCTTTCTCAAGGCAAGGCAGCGATAAAACTTTAGCTTAGTTAACTCCTAATTCATTTTCTCTCACTTTTAGTAATTAAGATATCATGCAAAATTATGTTTATAAACACTAAAAGAATAGCCATAATGAATGAGCAAAGTGTAGATTGCGTATCATTCGTCACAACTGTAAATATTTCAAATGCCTACTGAAAACAAACATATCAGATTTATTCAAATACAGAATAGCATCAAGCCAAGCCATTAATGAAATTCCTACTATATTTATATAACAATTAATAAATGTTAGACGTCGCCACATAACATCTATCTATATATGAATAAAAGCCAAATACTCAACTTGTCCTGATAACCAACTTGCCCAATCTCCGCTATTTTGAAAATGCTTATGGCATAGAACTTTACATTCAACTTTGGCAAGTCAGAGGTATTCACAAATAATCCAGGCTACGTTTCTTAAAAAACGATACACAACCTGTATTTGATCGTAGATATTTGACACAGCATCTTGAAACAGCATTCATGTAGATATCTACGTGATCTTCAGAGATCGATTTCTCGAACATGGATTTTGGAAGTACAGTGCGTTCATAAAGTCACTGTGCACCTAGTAAATCAATGCAGGCGCAGTATTTTGCCGCTTGGAAAAAGATGGCCGCGGCATTATAAATAATGAAGTTTCTTGTAAAACCATCGACTTCTACGTGATCACAAAATATCTATTTACATCTTACAAAAACTGTTGAAAATGTCCACCTTGTTCACGAATACAAATATCAATTCGACGATTCATATTCTCAAATACCCGGTGAATTTCCTCGTGTCTGATAGCGTCAATTTGATGTCAGTTGCTTCCTCTTAACTGTTGTAGATTTTGTGACTTGTTTCGGTAAACCTCCTGCTTCACCGCTACTCATCAGTAAACGTGTAAGACATTCAAGTCCGGGGATCTCGGACTGGAACAAGTCGGGGATCTTGTTTGGAATATTCCACTCAAATATCGAACTAAGGAATTGGTGCTATGCACAGTTACTCCATCTTACTGGAAATAAGCAGTCAAACTTTCATCGTCACTTAATTCGTCAACGAGCGAAGCAATAATTTTGTCAAACAATTTTTGCAATAGTAGTTGAATATCGGCCCAAGCATTCGTATTCTTGACATACGAGAATGTGATATGGCTTCTTAACAAATTCGTGTGGGTTTTCACTATATCATATTTGGGAACTTTGGCTACTGACATGCCTTGATAGATGAAACCAAGCTTCATTAGAAAAGAAAGTCTTATCGAGTGAGTAAATATAAAACTTGAACTTGAGCACATTATTTTCAGTTAGATTTTCCTTGAACCAAAAGCATTACTGAAGACGCTTGTCATGATCGGCATCATTCACTTCATGTTGGCCAGAGATGCGGTACGGATGTAGGCCTATGTTCTTTCTTACAACAGGATGAGCGGCCCCGAGAATGGACCCACTTCCTGGGATAAGCGATACATCGACTTGTTTGGGCTATAAAGTCATTGCTTCAGAAGTAACATTTTCAGGAATAACCTTATTATCAGTTAATATTAATGATCGATCTGAGTGTGATGGATCATGCACCGAGCCAGCTTCTCTAAACTCACTGATTGGAGTCCAATCAGCATTTCGATGAGACAAATCAGATGCAGAAAGTCTTTCTAAAAACTCCTTCACTTCATTAGTATATTCCCCATTGGCGCGGTGAACATATTCGACCAAGAAGTTTCTCCCTCGCATTGACAGCACCATGTTTAGCTTCGAAATGCAACTAAGCGAGTTAGTTGCTGACAGATGTGAAGTTCAATTCAACTTCTAAATCATGTGGAATGTCACAAGCTACTAAATTGCGCTTCTCAAACAAGTCAGTGGCTCTGTGCATGTGTTAGATATCTACAATTAAGATTACGACTGTTTTGTTTGGCAAATCACAGTTTAGAAGAGGTGCACAGTGACTTTATGAACGCACTGTATATCTTTCCTAACATAATAAGAATTTCTTTGAGACTAAGTGGCACGTGGTGAGCGTGTAAAATCTCAAGTGTCACTGAGACATTAAAAGGTTGGTAACCACTGGTCTAGCAGGAGGCATCTGCACTTCAAACACGTAGTTATCTTTGTATATCTCGGAACATTTAATCATTTGATGAAATGACAACTGCTTCAAAAGATCACTGATGTTTACTTGCTGAATTACAATATTCAAAAGGTTGCAACTATGATGATGTAAACACTCTAGGAAAACTAGTTCTGACTGTTTTGAAAATTCACTTCATTCTAAATCAACAATTTATCTCCTCTACATTGGCTCAGAGAAAGTTGATCCGTGAAAGTCTCTGAAACGTTGTTGTGATCGCCTAATTATCTCTTTCAGGCGAGCAGTACAAGCGAAGCCATCGAGTTAACTCCCGATGACATGCAACTCATGGAGGCCATACGAGATGCACATCGAAGCACTTTCCCGGTCCCTACTCACGTGGAAGTAGTTTCTGACGTCTCGGAGGAAGAGCGCCTCGGGATGTGGGACAAAATCGAAGAACTTTCCACGCAAGGAGTGAAACGAATCGTCCATTTTGCAAAAAGGGTGCCAAAATTCAGAGATTTAGCCCAGAAGGACCAAGCACTTCTTCTCAAGTCAGCGATCATGGAATTGGTGGTAAGTCTTCCGATCAGGTGGTCACTTTTGACACAGTCATGATAGTCGTCCTTTCGAGGACAGGATTCGATTCTCAGATAGAGAAGAACTAGGACATCTGTTCGACCTCGCGGAAGTCAGGAGGCGTTGAATTTCCTTCTCCGAGGTCACCAGGAAGTGATTGCTGTTTATATTAACAATAGAATGAAATTAAATAAACGATGCATCAAATTGACACGCAAAAGATGTGCGGCTGGTAGGATTCGAGCCTACGACCTATGTTAACTAGACCTGCGCTCTACCAACTGAGCTACGGCCGCTTATAGGCGACTGTCAATTGGCAGGATCAAACCCTCACCACCGTCACAAGAGAAAACTGAAATCCCTTTGAAACAGTCATCTGAGAACTGATTCTGAGGTTATAATCCTCCGAAGATGCGAATTTGTTTACTGTGGTTCACCGCTCATGAATAAGAAACCTTCTGCCAAAAGTAGGCGGTGGGTGACAATGCTGACCCGGCTGACAGGTATGTGAATCTGATTCGAGTCCTTCTCGTACACAGCGAATTGCCTTGAAGCTCCGCCTCTAGCATCCCTGGCAACCTTCGTAGCAGCTTTCATGAAGGGATTACCTTCATGTCGACGTTGAGTCTTCTCCCTAATAAAACGAGTAGCCTGTACAATGTATTGTGGCTCATAACCGATCTTTAGCGAGCCTGCGCGCATTCTCAAGGATCGACACTTCTCGCCTTGACGTTTCTGATGAGTGGCACTCTAATCAGTGGCTCAAATCATTCAATTGAGATTCGAACCTTCAACTTTGAAGGTCACATTTCTCTGCGGCTCGATTGGCACCGCTTTCTTCTGTCATCAGACACAAGCACTGGCAAAGCTGTGACGCAACAGGTCGGACGCCCAGACACCTCTGCATGACGTCATGATAACCGCATCAGCAGCGGCTAGCGTGGGAACCAATTCTTGCCGTCTAGACATTCCCTCCGTCCATGAAGATGACGTGTTGGTGGCCAGCATGATTATGCAACTGCAACTGAGTTTCGTCACACTGGGCGTATGCGCGGCTATCGTCTGATGAAATGAAAGTACACGAAGGAGAACCTTCAGTACTGCGCAGTTGCTGCAATCATCGTCAAGGTGATCATTCCGCGATCAATGACAGCGAATGGATTCCCAATCACAAGAAACTTCTCTCAACAATTGATTGATGACTTGAAAACTAGTTATTGAATAGCTGTCATGGAATATTTGCGCAGGAATGAAATAAGACTCTTTCTGTTGCGTGCATGGGCGTCAATCTCAGGAACTAGATCCCCGAAAATGATAGGTTCCACAGCAACTGAATTTGTCTTTCATAGCAGAAGAATGAAGGCATTTTCTGCTCAATTCAAACATGATTGGGTCCTTCACAGCGATGCCTTGCATCCTCACCATAGAATTGAAGATCTAATGTGTGCGGAGATCTTCCTACTGACTGCATCTCACCACTTGAAGACATATTGAATAATTTGAATTTCAATTGCTAGTTTATTCCAGACATCAGCGAGGTGAACAGTAGTAATGAACTATGAAAATTGTAACTGGCCAGAGATTGTAGCAGCAAAGGCATTTCTACGAACTTTGTCATGTTGATTCACTACGTAAGTCAAAAGTGGTCACGAAACAATGAAAGATATACAATGCACCCTGTGCTCTGTTGGTCTTGCTGCTGTGCTTGATAGTCTTGACTCCCCCATCGCATCACTTCCGACTTTAAACCATCTGCTTCAATCTGTAGATATCCACATCAAACTTGCTATTTGTTCCCCGCGCCACAGTGCCCTTAGCGTGAGGCACTGCAGAGCAGGAAATCGTTAATAATGCAATATTGCAGTTATTATTCTGCAAGATTGAAGCTCATTGCGATTCCTTGTTTTAAAGTTAACAATGATTGAGCTGGGGATTGACCGTGTTTGATTTTGTAGCGGTACCCGTACCCGCTCCCGGGTTGTTGTTTGAATTTCTAGCCGGATCGTGCCCGTGACTGGGTACACGTGTGAACATCAGGCACGGCTCATTCCTATGCCATGCCCGGGTACTTGTTTTAAGACGAGATCCGATCCGTAAAGTTAACCATGTAAACGAATAGTTCATGACCATAAACCCGGTGCTTGGCTGTTCGTTATCAGTTTTTGACTAATGCTCTCATCAGTCATGTGATTTTTCTGGTGATTTCTGAAATTTCGGTTGTGCTCCCTATTCTGCAGTAACCTCTAACACAAATTTCTTAATTTAAATTGACCCAATTAAATTGCCGTCAATTTGCGTCAGGGTCTTCCCTGATTAAGATCACGTAGTTATGTAATTCGAAATCGATTTTTAAATAAGGTGCCCTCTAACTGGTTCTAAGTTAAATTCGTCTAAATTAAGTCTTACAGGCAATTTTTCAATGAAAAGGAACTGAGGATCATGTAAGCATTATCTTAACAGGTAAATTTAGTTACCTAAAATAAGTAAATTTAGTAAATTTAGAATGATGAATTTAGTTACGCCATACGTTTGTCAGGCACGGCAACCAAGCGCGGTTAAATTGGTTTCGAATGCCGTGTCCGTGTATGGAAAAAAGCCGGGTAATGGCCGTAACCGTTCCCTGGTACCCGTTCGATCCTTGTTTGAACCGCAATATGTTAACTGTTCTGCATGTTCTGATTCGTATTAGAAGATGAACGAAACTTCCAGAATGCAGGAAATAAGAGACAGCTCTATTTATGAAAGGCAAACGTAAACTGAGATTTCTAATTCATCTATCAACTGACGCAGATCTCATTATTATGAGACACATTATCGCCTTCTTTTTTCATGTTATATCATAGGCATGTTACGCTCAATATGGCATTAACATGCATTTTTGAGGGTAATAATGTAGGACATTTGAGGCCGCGCAAGCGCCAGAAAATAAATGTAATACAATAATGATCACAACACGTGGACCACCTGAAATTTGTCTCGTTTAATCAAATTCTGTCAATTACAGTCACAAATTTGGCAATCAAATGAAAATGAAATAAAAGTTTCTTTGTTGTTCAGTGGCTCTGTAGAGACAGTTGGCCCTTAAAACGGCCCATGGTGCGTTCACTGGTGGTCACTAATATTTCATAACCTAATCACTTGTGGAATCCGGGAAGGCATGCTTTTGATCAGTCGGTTGATTACTTCGTGATCTAAGCTCTCCCATTCTTCCCTTAGCAAAGCTTCAAGTCGAGAAAGACCATCTCCAGGAAGAATTGATCGCCTCACACCGCGCGTCAGTAGACTCCACATATTTTCAGTTGGATTGAGGTCAGATGATTAAGCGGGTCATTTCAAAGTTTGTATGCCGGCTTGAACTTTGAATGAATTTGTCTCACAACTACCCTACAAGTGGCGTTGTCGTCCATGTAAATCCAGTCGGAGGAAAACTTTGCAAAACTTTTACATATTGGTCGGGATTCATGCTATCCCTTTGGACATGGAGTTCATTACGGCCATTCATTCATATCGCAGCCCAAATCAACAATCCTCCACCTTGGTTCACAGGCGATGTCAAATGACCAGGAATTGAGTCACATGACTTCATCCAAACTCTCAAATAGCCATCGCGACCTCAGAGACAGACAGAAGGTTCATCACTCCAAACAGCTCGATTCCATTGAGAATGCCGATGGCAATGTTGCATCGCCACTATGAGCCTCAAGCTCTTGTGGTTGGCGGTCAATTCGATCACGAATGGTCACTTTCGGCTTTTGACGCGAAGTCTTAACAGGCGACGTCTCACTGTTACTGTATGGCAGAAACCGGCGGCTGTCGAAGTGAACTCCTCAGCTCGGCTGAAGACAGAAAAATATCGTTTCTTATCAAGCAAATAATCATCCGATCTGTTCGAGACTTTGACTTTCTTTTGCGACGGGATCCAACTTTTCTGTATAGGGAAAAACTAGTTTTCCACCTGTTGACGGTGGTCTTTGGGACGCCTACTTTTCGGCTGACTCCGTTCGGACTGTCCTGTCAAAGGAGCAGAAACTCTTCAAAATCACTTTCTCAAGCTTCGAATCAGTCATCATGATATAAGATGAATTCAAAACCGCATGGAAATGTTGTCTACAACTTATCTGGGTCAACACTTTGATCTGGCTATGCAGACGTCTAGACACCACACACATATCGAAAGCCTGAAAATGACTTGCGCCAGAAGATGTAAACAACTTCAACAAACAACAGAAGCAGGAAATTTATGCAAAGAATTTAAGACATCATAACTTCCCTAAAAGTACACCGATTTCCACTAGCAATACATCAAAGAATGCTCAGAGAAAGCCTTTTCACCTTGCGTCTGATTCATTGGCATGCTCACATGTTTCCACATTGCAAATCCGAGATTTCTAGAAGTGGCGATTTTCATATTGTGACCTCTGTCCATCTTAGGCGATGACGACTACCAATATATAACAGTTCATTGAAAACATGAGGACATAAGCTCTTGAATTGTGTATGGCCTCGTAAAGGGTGCTCGAATAGCAGGAGAATCGATTGAAGTTTGACACGATTTGGGTGGTCTGTTTTTGATGATCAACTTTGTACATTGTTGCGCGAAAAAATCTATGTTAACAATATCTGAGAAATAATAATGCAATGATACTACACGGTAACAATGTAGGACATTTGAGGGCGCGTAAGCGCCTGAAAATGTCCTACATTGTTGCCCAAAAAATATGTGCTAATAATATGCGTAATTGAAATGGTCTGGGCAGCAATGTAGGAAAAAGCGGGCATCTATGCAAATATAAGCTAACTGAGATTTCTTAAATGTTTTCACGTGCATAGATACAGACATCATCATTACGGGACACATTGTTGTCTTCTTTTTTCCACATTATACCATCTGTAGCTAACTTACGCACAATACCTCAATAGCAGCTACTCCACATAGAAATCAACATCACATCGTCGACATTCATGTAGAAAATTATGAGATGCATCACAGATATTTGAAAATGATTTCATTTCATGGTAATTATCGGAACAGGTGTAAATAAGGGAATATGAAAAGAGAAAGTTAATTCAGTCTCAGTCACCCACACGTAACTAACTCCAAGGAAGTAGATTATTTGTTTTAACTCATCGTAGTTATCATCGTAATAAACATTTTAGAACTGTTTTCTTTCAAAATGATAACTACAGAGAGAAGGAGATACTTTAAAGCTTCCCTCACGGTTGCAGTTATTTTCGGATGTTGTTGCTTTACATAAAAGAAGATTAGCTTTATTGATATCGCATCAATATCCATTTTTACTCATAACTGCAGCAGGAAAGTTATTGTGATCTCACTCACAACCGAGAAAGACACAAGCATTCATGCATCCACAGCAACCTCCACGACTATGTTACTTCTTCGTCTTTAACTGTTGCAGTCAACAGCTGCTCTGGATTTCTTTCTATTCCACCTTTCTTTAGCGAGTTTGTCCAATTTACTTGGCAATAAACGTTTTGAATTTTGAACCTTCGCTAAGATTTCAACGTTTATCAATCCGAGATATTGAAACTGAATACCTCCATATTCAGGACTATCTTTCATCGGAGTCCTGACCACTGCTTTCTGCGGCCAGTCTGTCGTCTTCCTATCCAGCTTTCGATTGTCTTTTGATTCATAACAACGATGCCACGATTCTCGAAATTTGAGCGCGAAGGGGCGGTCGGCGTGTTAATAACAAGAAGAAGAAGAATCATTGCTTTATTTGCACCCCAAATGATCAGTCGGAAGTGTCAATACAGTCAAGACAATAGAATAAAGAATGGACAAGACTCGAATAAACGTCGAGCAACCTTAATAAAGAGTCCTTAAAACGTCTAGTTTTGGTTTTCAGCTTTCTATGAGAACAGAAATACCTTGCAGGATACCTTGTTGAGGCAAAGTCATACATAGAATGTAGGATCACTAGCTTTCTCTACAAGACGTAGGAAGCTGGCTGGTCCCTCACAAGACCAGCCATACATTTCAACGTTGCTGTTTCCACAATACAACGCCTCATACAGCGAGTTGCTGAGACTGGGGCTCACAAGAACAGCCATGCATTTCAACGTTGCTGTTTCCACAATACAACGCCTCATACAGCGAGTTGCTGAGACTGGGGCTCACAAGAACAGCCATGCATTTCAACGTTGCTTTTTCCACAATACAACGCCTCATACAGCGAGTTGCTGAGACTGGGGCTCACAAGAACAGCCATACATTTCAACGTTGCTTTCTCCACAATACATCGCCTCAGACAGCGAGTTGCTAGGACTGGTGCTCACAAGAACAGCCATACATTTCAACGTTGCTGTTTCCACAATACATCGCCTCATACAGCGAGTTGCTGAGACTGGGGCTCACAAGAACAGCCATACATTTCAACGTTGCTGTTTCCACAATACAACGCCTCATACAGCGAGTTGCTAGGACTGGGGCTCACAAGAACAGCCATACATTTCAACGTTGCTGTCTCCACAATACATCGCCTCATACAGCGAGTTGCTAGGACTGGGGCTCACAAGAACAGCCATACATTTCAACGTTGCTGTTTCCACAATACAACGCCTCATACAGCGAGTTGCTGAGACTGGGGCTCACAAGACCAGCCATACATTTCAACGTTGCTGTCTCCACAATACATCGCCTCATACAGCGAGTTGCTGAGACTGGGGCTCACAAGACCAGCCATACATTTCAACGTTGCTGTCTCCACAATACATCGCCTCAGACAGCGAGTTGCTGAGACTGGTGCTCACAAGAACAGCCATGCATTTCAACGTTGCTGTTTCCACAATACAACGCCTCATACAGCGAGTTGCTGAGACTGGTGCTCACAAGAACAGCCATACATTTCAACGTTGCTGTCTCCACAATACATCGCCTCAGACAGCGAGTTGCTAGGACTGGGGCTCACAAGAACAGCCATACATTTCAACGTTGCTGTCTCCACAATACATCGCCTCAGACAGCGAGTTGCTAGGACTGGGGCTCACAAGAACAGCCATACATTTCAACGTTGCTGTCTCCACAGTACATCGCCTCATACAGCGAGTTGCTGAGACTGGTGCTCACAAGAACAGTCATACATTTCAACGTTGCTGTCTCCACAGTACATCGCCTCATACAGCGAGTTGCTGAGACTGGTGCTCACAAGAACAGCCATACATTTCAACGTTGCTGTTTCCACAATACATCGCCTCAGACAGCGAGTTGCTAGGACTGGGGCTCACAAGAACAGCCATACATTTCAACGTTGCTGTCTCCACAATACATCGCCTCAGACAGCGAGTTGCTAGGTCTGATGCTCACAAGAACAGCCATACATTTCAACGTTGCTGTCTCCACAGTACATCGCCTCATACAGCGAGTTGCTGAGACTGGTGCTCACAAGAACAGTCATACATTTCAACGTTGCTGTTTCCACAATACATCGCCTCAGACAGCGAGTTGCTAGGACTGGGGCTCACAAGAACAGCCATACATTTCAACGTTGCTGTCTCCACAATACATCGCCTCATACAGCGAGTTGCTGAGACTGGGGCTCACAAGACCAGCCATGCATTTCAACGTTGCTGTTTCCACACTACAACGCCTCATACAGCGAGTTGCTGAGACTGGGGCTCACAAGAACAGTCATACATTTCAACGTTGCTGTCTCCACAGTACATCGCCTCATACAGCGAGTTGCTGAGACTGGGGTTATTGACGACCGTCCTCGCCCCGGTGCCCCAAGAGTGACATCACCTGACCAAGATCGCCATATCTTCCTACAACTTTTGCGACATCGCCTGCAGTCAGCCACTCGCATGAAGCAAACGAACTGCATAACCGTCGAATGACAGGTCAGACAGTGCGCAACAGGCTTCGAGAGCACGGCGACATTACTGTGGTCTTGTGTTCAATGCTCATCGGAAGGACCACCCGACGTCAGTGGGTTTCGACCCGAGTAACCTGGCCTGTGCAGAGATGGAGATATGTACTTTTCACTGATGAGTCTCGGTTATGTCTGTCGGTTGGAAATGGAGGACTCCCAAGTTTGGAGGAGACTTGGCGAGAGATCTTCAAGCTGCTGTCTGTTGGAGGGTGACAGACGGGGCAGTAGAAGCCTCATGGTGTGGGGTGGAATCCACTCTGGCCGCAAGACACCTTTGCTGTTCATTCAGGGCAATCCCACTGTCAGATCTCCGTGGTACAGTAGTTAAGTGCTTGGCCTAGCGATCTTCTGTTCCAGAGGACGATCCTCGAAAGTGTCATTGGAAGTCGTCAGGAAGGACATCCGGAATAAAAGATCACAACGCTCCAGATTAAAATCTGACAGCGTCAGCACCGTCCAAGCTTCCAGTATGGCGGAGTAGTGACGTTGCAAGACGTCAACTATTGCAAGATTATTCTTCTATCATCTATCCAACATCTTGTATAAGTTGTTGTGCGCATCGCTGCTCAATTTTTTCCTTACGCACACAAAATATGTTATCAAAATACGAATCACTTTCTAATTAACTGATTGAAGATCAGATTGGATAGCAAATCTTGCGGTATAAAAATTTGACATTTTCTTGAGACGACACTCTACCTACTATCTGTGGTTAATTAAGTTGATTTGAAAATCGAAGATTCCCGAAGATAGATTTTGTTGTCAGTTGACATCCCCTTTCCAATCCCCCACCTGTAGGCCAACACATTCCTGACAGATTGTCAGAGCAAATTAACAACAATGAAATTAAATAAACGATGGACCAAATTGTCATGCAAAAGATGTGCGGCTGGTAGGATTCGAACCTACGACATAGGTTGACTATACCTGTGCTCTAACCAACTGAGCTACGGCCGCTTATATGACTGTGTCAATTGGCAAGATCAAACCCTCACCACCACACATCAGTTGTCAAGGCAATGAATAAATTGCTCGTCACAATTGTGACCGCCGACATTAAGGCAAGTAGCGGGGATCGATTGTCCACCAATGCATCTTAAGCCATGTCGAGAATGCAATTAACAATGAAATTAAATAAACGATAGATCAAATTGTCAGGTGTCAGTCAAATAGTCAGTTCGATCTCACTTTTGACTCTGATGACTGCAGCTCTGTCACTTGTCTTTACGGGAGTATTCTGCTGAGTTCTAAGATTAATCCAATAAAGCAATTTGGTAGAGGAGGCATGAATTACAAGAAAATGTGTCAGAATTAGTATGGGGCACTTCTATCCGTTCATTTCTGTACCAGGACATAAAGTGACTATGAATGTCATCGCTTTGGTCGCTTGCAATGAAATTCCGAAACCTTTGTATTTTACTCACGAGAACCCGCCCGGGCTTATTTCAGCAGTTCTAACTATTTGAATGGAAACTGATATCAAAAACTAAAGATTGGTAGTTTTTAGTACTTCCCAACATTGTCCATTAAATTACTAATCGATTAGAGCACATTACATCTGAGTCTGAAGGCTATGCATGTAGCACTGCATACATGTACTTCATTGATTGTATAACTTGCAGCTAAATCTACACGTTAAGAATGGCAGTGAATGAAGGCATGTGGAAAGGCAGCTTGAAATCAGTCTTAATACTCTGAGTGCTTGAATGAGAACTGTCTCTGCAAAATAAAATGCGACTCATAAAGTAAGTGGTCGAGGTATAGTGTCGACTCCAAAAAGATGTCGGCATGCAGTGAAAATGTTATACCAAAAGATTCAGTTTTTGCAGCGATAAAAATAATTCCTTAGTTTATATACTACCGACGTGAAGCCGCCTTATAAATAGTATGAAACTTACTAGATATCAAAAGGAATGAATATCTACTATCAGGCGTTTTAATATTGCGGAAATTGACCTGATTATCAAGAAAATTTCATGAACCACATTATAATGGAAGTCTTCATGGAAAAGTTGAGATCATATTGAGCTTGGCTGAAATTTCAAGTTTTTAATTCAATTTTCATCGGCATGATTTTATGCTTCACAAAATTTGTCTTTTTCTTGAATCTGACTAGTGATGTGGACCATCTATATCTTTTAAAGGTAATTATGATCATTGTCTTTGATTGTGATATTTTGCTCTTTCAGCTACAGTTAGTTTGTGACATGATCACCCTTAAGAAAATACTTTTAATGATAATTTTAAATAATAGTTAAATCAGATTTTAAAATTGTAACTGCTAATTTAACGATTGCCTCTCCAAGGTTGTAATGACAGGGAGGATTTGTAGAATACTATTATTCCTTCTGTATTCTGTCATAACTAGTCAATGCCGAAGTAATTTCTTCAAAACTCCAAAAATTTGCATATGAAGGAATGCATATGTCTATTACTGGTTCTCAACTCGAGTTCACTTAATAAAATCGCAACTGCATGCACATTGTGGATTTCATTAATATTGAGTTGCTACTCTACCTAACATACTTACTCTATGGTGTTAATTCTCATACGATGATGAAAGTAATCCCAGTAGCCATTTATAATAGAATATAATGCTTACTAATTTAAATTAGTAGTTAAAGTAGTCCTAATGAGGACTGATGGCATTGTCCAATCCGCAAGTGTACAAAGGCAATGCTACTGTAACCATTGGATTAATCAGTTCTTAAAAGAACTCAATGTAGCTTTCTCGTGGCAACGAATTAAAATTTATCAGCTTTGGCCCAATATCTGGTAAAAATGGAAATCTTAAGACTTGTACTAATACCATAGATTCCAAACACTGCCGTATACACGTTCAAAACAGACGTCTAATATACTGTACCGACTACAGATGCTGATAGTAGAAATAGAATAAGACAATGGTCACCATAGGTTAAGGAAATTAAAAATGGATATTATAAAACAACAGGAAACCGATGAATAAAAATTGGAAAAGTGGAAGTAAAATATGGAAATACAACGATGCTACTACACCGATTACAAGTGAACTATATCTGACACTACACTAAGTGGATAATGGTAAGAGTGGATAAGTGGAAAGTGGATAATGGAGGTAAACAATAGAACTACAATGACACTCTACTACACCGAAAGCAATGAAATTATACACACTATACCTAAGACTACACATGGAAAATACTATTTCTTCACTTGAATTTGTTATCGCCAGTTTCTTCATCCGTCTATAGTACTTCATGTAATTCCACATTTCTTCATTTGAATTACAATACATCGACCACTACTTCAGCTACCGATTAAGGGATATAAAACATAATACTGCAGTCCGTCAGTCATCAGCAGGTACTCGTCTAGTTGTGTTTCGACCCCTAACCTGAACACTCAAACCCAGACGAGCGGGGTCCCACACATAGTGGCTGACAAAATACTGAATAGGTAATGATATGTCTTGAAAGGTATGTCACAAAGATAAATCAGACATCATTCAATTGTTGCGTTTCCCACATGTAAACTGATCCTGTCATTAAATTCATCCCATCAATAAATACAGTATGCTTTTTGCGATCCGCACATGTAAGCAAATCCTGTACATCAATCCTTGCCTTTTCGATTCCCACAAGTAAACAGATCCTGTTCATCCTCGAATCCCATAAAGATGTAATCTCTGTGTGATAAATATGTAATCCGCCTTTACACAAACTTCGCCTCATATATCAAGACTTAACAATGGGAGCTCTCTCATCTCCCGTAAGCCACGCTAAGCGCTCTGTATTCACTCTTCACCGCCCCCCACGATATCCCCATCCTATGATGCGACTATTGAGATCAACAGTTGAACAGGGTGATGAACTACCGGCAATCAGCATATTTGAATATCTGAAACTCAGGAATCATCTGTGTGCAAGCATCGAAATAATAACTGTGATATCTTAGTGGAAATAACATAGAGATCTCATCAACTCGAGGTTTAGAGAGGCATGCTTCACGCTATCTTCCATTGCGAAAAGGTTAACATCGTGAGCATCATTTGATATCTTAATTTTTGTGTTTCTTTGATACCTCTATCTTATCCTTGGAATATTGAAATCTCTGCAGATGGTCAGGAGTGATTTAATTGATTATTTTCAGATCTTGCGGATGGCAAGCAGATTTGATACGGAAGGTGATTCAGTGCTTTTCAGTACCGGGTTAAGATTAACTCGAACTGCCCTTCAAGCGCTTGGCTTTGATGATATCACCGACACAGTTGTCCTCTTCGCTCAGAAAATGAACATTTTAAAAGTAGACGATGTTGAATACGCTGTCCTTTCGTCAATCTGCCTTTGCAGCGGCGGTAAGAAGCTGATTTATGAATGACCATTTCGTCATCTATTTCGACATTTGATTCGAATTTCAGATCGTTCTGGATTGGAGGAACCACGATCCGTCGATAGGATTCAGGAACGAATCCTCGATCTCTTCCGTCGGTATGTGAAGAAGACTTATCCAGACCAACCGCGACGATTTGCGAAACTTCTAATGAAACTGACGGATTTGAGAGGAATCAGCGTCAAAGGTTAGTCATAACAAGAATTTCCTCATTATTGTCAAATCTATTCATTTTATGATGGGTTTCAGATATTACTTATTAAATTTTTCAGCAAGATGAGAAACATATATTTTACATTTTAGGTGGTGATAGAATCTTCCATTTCATCAAGTCCAAATCGGAAGGGGACATGCCACCTCTGATCGTGGAGTTACTGAATCGAGATGAAAATGTTTGTATACCTTGATCCAGGTTTTCGCAAACTTCTCCCTTTCAAAATCGAAATGAAATCATGTTTACTTATTTACGTACAACTAACGAAGATCGAACCTCACTTCTTCCTCTCAAGATGTTAAGACATTTCCAACTTGTTACTTTTCCCATTTTTCACCTTGACCCGATGTGGCATGAGAATTTGATAAAGTAACAAGTGATCCATTCGGCAGGAAACAGCAAGCACCGTCAATCTCAAATACAATGTACAGATTGGCCATCGCTCGCTGTTGAATTCACCGGTGTTTGGAGGCATTTTTGACCTCCCAAATCGAACTCTTCATACAATCCTTTGTATGTTTGTCTGAATGTTTCTCTTCAATATTGCCTCTCACTTCTAATACACAAAGACGATCGTCTTGGTGTGGTCATAAGACCCTTAGTAAAATTAACTGAGCGAATACCCCAAATTCTCGCTGATTATATGGCAGATTCTCATTCAAATGCCTGCACAAAGCAAAGTAATCAACTCTCAGAAGATTCTTCAAACCTCGTCAGCAGTCTGACGCATCATTCATGGCGTATTTTGATACACAACGAACTGGAGCTCATAAGTGAGCCTCTTCTGTTCATGAAGATCAATTGTGACTGAACAGTTCAGTCTCTGTTGACATATCTGCTAGGCATCATGCGTTGATCAAAAAGGGCAGAAATATGCATAAGTCTATATCGGGATGGTTTGATGAATCGCCCATCTATTTGATAAAGGTATCTCGAACATACTTGGGTCTTATGACTAAGCAGCCTTTTTCTAGTTGCTCAGAGTGCTAGGCTGCTGTCTCAGAAACAAAAAATTCCGGTGAGGTCGTTCATTTTAAAATGCGCGGCAATGTATGACAAGGTTTTAAGTTTGTTTTTCTGCTTTTTAACTGTACAATTTTAATTTCTCGTTCTTCACATTTCTTCTATCATCCTCATTTTCTATCTATATTTCTCTCCTTTTCACTCATCAATAGTTGATCAGTTTAATAGATTCAGCTTGCAACAGGGTGTTAATTTGATTGATTTAAATCTTAGTATTGAGAATGGCAGCATTCAGTCAACTCCTTAAAATGTAGACTTATATTTCTGAAGTGAAAGGTGGCGTTAGAGAAATAATCGGTCGACGTTCTGTTGCGTTAAGACCCAATTTGAAACCAGACACAATCATAATAAATTCAGCATCAAGTTCGCATCAGTGGCTTTGATTGACTAAGACGTAGCATCTCCTTCAGAAATGATTTGCTTAATAAATTTGCTGATATATTTGCTCAAGCATTATTGCTATGAAACCAGTGTTCTTATCTGATAGTTAAGACTCTCATGTGAGATTTCTCCACTGATATGTAGGTGATCCCCAATTTGGTAGCATATGTAATAAGCAGGAGAATACATTCATGTCATGAGGCGTTCCTTTATGTGAATAATTTTCGAATAATTTTTCATTTATTGACTTTAAATGAAATACGTGGTTTATATATGAATCAATTGGTTTTTTCAAAACTTAAAATGTTTTAGCATGACACAAGTCATCTCTTAGAGAATCTTGTGATCTATGGAGTGCTATAGAAGGTATATTTTTTTGCAAGCGAATCTCTGATTAATACAAGGAAACTTTGTTTATGCCAATAAATGACTGAATCAAGCTATTGATTTCCTCTGATTGGTGTCCAATGATCCCTACAAAATAGTCCGTAATGCCGTTCCTCATCCAAAACAGTTAGAAACACAGAGATATTCATTTTGAGGTTGACTGTCCTATTTGACATAAGGAATTTTCAAAGCTTCTGTGTTACTGGAATTGCATTAATTTCAGTGCTGCAATCTACATCGATAATTTCGATCAAACTTGTATGAATCTTTTGATGAATTGATCCCTTCCTGAAGTCTTTGTCATCATTTTCTGTAAGAGTGAAATTTAAGTTTTTCAGATGTTAGTAAAATGAATACAACTTAGCGTTTTAACTTTTATTTCTGATGCTTGTTTGCTGACTGTTATGATCCTCAAGATCGTAGTTTTTGCCTATGTTTTACCCGTAAGCACTGGCAAAGCGTCACAGTGCGAGATTTGTCCTGTGAGAGCTGCCTCCCATGTTCAGTGAAGTGTGTCTTGACGCGTTGTTGTTGACTGAAAAGTATTTCACTAATCCTAGTAATAATTTCGACCTCATTTATGATCAGGGACTTTGTTACTCGCACACGCTTGCCTGAGAATTTTGGGATGGGGTTTCGTTAGTATATTTTCTAATTCATAATGAGTTTACGATTTACACATGAAGTTCTTTCACCTGTCAGTACGTTTGCCAAGACTGTTGTTTTCTCAGCATCATGTTTGTACAAGCTGGTCTACATTTTCGCATTCTTCACGTCAGCTTATTGCTGTTACTATCAGAAGCACAGTGTATGTGTCTGTACATTAAATAAACTTCTTTTTAACAAGTTTTGTGCGTAGGCTTCGACCAAATTCTCGTTGTGTTACACTACCTCAGAGCTTGTAGCCTCATTCATGTTAAAAGATGTCTCAATGACTGAATCGTTCAATTCAGATGAAATATATTTATAATGGTTTAAAGTCTAGAATCGGCTACAAACTCCCCTTGTACATGTCAGATGTTCCCGGTTGAAATTTTTGGTCTTCTAATCAATCATTTGATGGTACCTCAATGTTTTCTTTTAGGCGCTCTCAGCGTATTTGATGATACATTTCTGGAATACATTTTGGAAAGCAAAATTTTGTTTTGTTTCCGCATTTTGAAGGCCTAGTCACTAATCAACATTTTCCGTAAAATAGTCAGCAGCAACTGATTCTGCAGGCTTTATTTCCATAAATGTTAAAATACTATTATTTTCTGAAATTCTTTGATTGTGGAACTTGCAATAGTATCTGTTCTCCGCTGGATTTCATAAATCCTCGCGTCATAAGCCCTTGGGGCATGCAGGTTGATAAGATTTTGAAGTCAATCAGTAAAATTTGCGGTAAAGTCAACGCAGTTGAAACGCGAATTTTACTGATTTATGAAATGATTATAATTCGCAAATTAACGAATATTCCAGCTGATAGTCTAATTCAAGAATCAACTAGTTAATTCGCAAAATGACTGATATAGGCCTGTAATTTTTTCAAAATACCTGCATCTGATTTCATAAAGAAGCGCGGCAATGATGCAGTTAACTAATATGTAGTTATTTTCTACTACCTCCGTATAATGCATTCCCACTGTATATAATGCAGATGCCTGCGTACTAAAAATCAATGGCGTAAGATAAGAAATTAATGAATGAGATGAGATTAATTAAGATGAGAAATTAATGAAACAGCAAAGTTGCTGTGTAGAAGCAGATATCATTAACCCCTTCGCTCCTACGACGCATATCTACGTCCTCATGGAAAGCTCGAGGACCAAACGGATTTAGATAAATCGTGTCTAAATAGGCCGAACACACGCCGATAGTTTGATACATGTCACAGAGCCTTCTATGATTCATTGAATACATCATAAACCAATCGAAGCGAGTTCAACTTCCCTACACCTCGCTCATTTTATCCTCTGATATGGCTGAGGACAGACCGAAAAGGAGACTAGTCGCTGTGCACAGATACGGTTACTGAAGAGAGCGGAAGTTAAACAAGTGTCAGCAGAAATTAATGTAGTGGTTCCGAAGATAGTGAAGATGACATTCATTCCATCAGTGGAT